>BKCP01005428.1:63061-124813 GCA_008636005.1 Striga asiatica | reverse complement strand
GAGGACGGGCACGACCACAGGCTGCTGGCCTGGCCCTGGCACAGACTGGTGCCACTCGAGTGCTGTCGGGCACGATCGAGGCTTGCGGAGTGCGCTGGCGTGCGGCTGGCACGGGACAGACGCGGGCTGAGGCTATGCAGGCGCTGTCGGGCATCCCTAAGGGTGTTGGGCACTCGGGCGTGCTGCTGGGCATGTCCCGAGGCCGACTAGGCTCAACAGACCCGACTCGGGTCGGCACTGGCATGGCACGAGGCTCTGGCGCGAGACCTCGTGCGCTGGGACTGTGATGAAGATCGCGTGTCTTGACTTGGTCGATAAGCCACTCGCGCGCCTTGAATCGCCGATAAGTGCTAATACGCGCGCCGACGCCTTCGTACTTCGCGATAAGTGTGGAAGAAAATCGGATGTTGGTCCTATTTCTAACACGATCTAGTTTGTAAACTCACAAGACAATTTGAACAAGTTGTCGGTTTTTTTGTATTTATAAGAAAAACTAGATCTAATCCTACTAGAGCTATAATTCTAATCTATGAAAAATATATCAAATCCTAAGGTAATCAAATGTCTTGCATATCAAGACTTACCAAAATATAAAATATTAAGGCAACTAAATATCTAATATCCTAATCTAAACCAAAGGCCTAACATGCTAGGGAAATTGGCCCTTGGCCATGTAGAAGGATCTCGGGTTTTCTTGCGTCGCGTGCCATCCAAAACCCTAGCCGCCGCGCGACTCCTAGTCCTCCAAGAACTCGCGCCCATCCGCGACACACGCGACCCGTGCATCGTCGCCCGTTGATGAAGGATCGTGTGTTTTCCCAACTCGTTTGTCTCGAACGATGCTTTTCCACGGTTTGTTCTCGACGATAGGTGTGGACGACTCGGTTATTAGCCTTATCTTCTCACGATTTTGAGATGGTTCGGGTCTTAGCCTTGCCAACTCGGTTGTATGATAAAACTCTCACGAATTCTAAACACACGGTTTGCTCTTACGAACGATTTTTCATTACTTCTCCATCCTTAGTTTCGAATGACATATGTGGGTATTTATAGATACCAAATAGATCTAATCCTAATCTAAAAGGAACTCCTAATGCAAGTAAACAAATAAAGTCCTAAGGAAAGTAAATATCTAGTAAATATAGACTTACCAAAACTACTTAGGCACATGCCTTTTATTCAATGTCCTAACCAAACTATGATTCCTATTATGCTAGTGATAATCGGCCCTAGGCCTTCTAGAAGGATCGCGCGTCCTCACGTAGTGCACGCTTCAACCCTATCCGTCACGGCTAGTCCTTGCCCTCCGAGGTCTCGGCCTTTTCCCGCGTCCCACGCGTCGCACGCGTTACCCGTCTTGCACCCCAAGTCGCGCGGTCCTGTCGTGGGCATTGCGTATTCCTAGCCCTTCGCGGACTCGCGCTCGCTATCCCCCGCATGTCTCGCACGTCGCGCCTTGCGCGGTTGTCGCGCACGCTCGCGCCCTCAGCATCATCCTCTCGCCCTCTCGACACCTGGCGCGTCGTGCCCGCCTACCCGCACGCGTGCTGCTCACGCCCGCTGGCCCAACCCTTGGCCCGTACTTTTCCAGCGCCTCGCGCGTGACTCCCGCCATCGCACCTTGCTCGTACCCGCTCATCGAGCCCATCGCAACACCCCACTTCATTCATGCGTCCACCTCATCGCTGCCGCCCCATGTGCACGCTATCCACCCTTCATCCGTCCCTCGTGCACCTTCGGTCTTAGCGCGCGTGCGTTGCTTGCGCCGGTCTCTCGCGCATGCCTTGCACCACTCGCCCACTTTTCCTGGCACAATCTTCTCACTCTCATCGTCGGCCCAAGTCTCCTGTTCATAGCTTCTTTGAGCCCTCTTAGTGTGGTCTCGGTGGTGGTCTCAGGACCTCGCGCGCTTCTTCCCATTGCTTTCGCGCGTTTCATCCTCGGGCTCGGATGGGTCGATGACCACATCCTCATCACCCGTGCCCTACGCGCGGATCGTCGCACCACGCGCGCTCCCACTTTCGCCCGTCGACCTGCTTGCGAGTGGTCGGCACATGAACCTCGCCCCGACCGTTGGTAAGCCGATCACGCCCCTCGTCCCAATCGCCTATCGCGCGGTAGTCCCAATCGCTAGCCGTCATTCGCGAGCTACCCAGACCCATCCCAAAGGCCTCGTCGTCTCTCCGTCGTTTCATCTCACGTGGTCCCTCCTTCGCGCGCCCCCTACTCGCGCGTCTCGTCTAGTGGGTTCGTGCATCACGCCAACGCACACCACCGCGCGCTTTCTCGTTTGTTATACCCAGCCCGCTGTCTGCCCTCAGGCCCATGCTCACTACCCTTGTGCTTACTCAGTCCAGGCCTGTCTGCATGTGCGCCATATTCTTATGCCTCGAGCACCCAGGGCTCACACGGCATCTCTTCGTCCGTGCCTTCATTCCTGCGCGAGCTCCCCTCGCGTGTATCCGTCCCTTTACCCGAGGCCCATGTCGTCTAGCCCGAGTCTCATCCAGTCCTCGCCATTTCACTATGGGGTTCTTGGGTCCCGACCGTGCGCGTCTATGCCAATGCGCGTGTTCGCACCCTTGCGGCCGTCTTGACGTCCTTCCCTTCGCACGAGACTCTCGTCTACTGCCATGAGTCATGCCTCGGTATGTCGATCGCCTCAGCCGCGTATGGGCCGACTCGTGTCACGCACATCTCCTCTCAGCGCATCCGTTTTGCACTCTCGCGCGCATTGCGCACCTTTTCCTCTTGCGTATGCGCGATCGTCGACTCGCGTACTCTTCTACGCCATTGCACACGTCCGCACCCCCGTATGCGGGCTCGTACACGTCTCCTCGGCCCTGCACGCATTGTTTCGGCCCTTTGTTCGGCCTTCTCTGGTGGTCTCGTCCCACGACCGCATGCATCCTCGGGCTGAATTGGGTGCTATGCATGCTGCTCTGGGCGCTACGGGGGCCGATGCTATGCGCATGGGCACGAACTAAGCACTGTGGGTGCGGTCGCGTACACGCGGGCTGTGCCTCGCGCATACTGGGCGCAGACACTGGCCAGGCTTAGGCTCTGAAGGCATGGACATGCATGTGGCCGGGCACTGCGCGTGCAGTATGCGCGGCCAGTGACCATGGCCGGCCCTTACCGGCCATCCGACTACTTTTTCGGGGACATGCAACATCTATCACTTCAACATGATACTTTTTTTTTTTCCAACGATAGAAATTCTCATTCAAATCAAAAATGTTATACAATGTTCAGATACATAAAACATGAAACAAACATGAATACAACAAAATAGCCGGGAAATGAGAGAACCACACTAGACTGGTGGCCTAGAACCCAACTACGGGACCAAAGTGCAAATATGGTTGAAGGCAGATGAGCTTCTGACACCTTAACCACATAACCTGAAAGCTAATAACCTGAAAGCTAGGAACAAGAACCAGAATGGAAACAGAAATATAACAATACAACTGAAAATGAATCAAGCTACTCAAGGCCTGGATAATCTGCTTGTCCTGTAGCTATGCCAATCCTTCCAAGCTGCTTGGACAATGAGATGAGCAGGCCTTCGAGTCCTTTCAAACATCCACAAATTGCGCGTCTTCCAGAGCCACCAGAGTATGTAGGTAGAGAGTTGAATCCTTGCCTCTGATGTCTCTGACTTGTCTCTGACTTCAACATGATACAATAGGCATAAAAATGCTAGGAGACCTCGGGTCAATATGCATGTGGCTCGGTAGGGCCGATAAGGCACGCACGAGCACTAAGTCACCGAACCAACTACTCATTCTTGAACTTATGATAAATGACGAGTACTAAGCAGCATAACATGACTAATGAGGCTGAAAAGATAGCATTTACTCGCATGCACAACATTATGGCTCGGGAGTGAAAAATAGCATAAATTCATAAACAAGTTAACAAGTTGACCAAACAAACGAACTCCAAACATGCTCAAATTTATACACCAACATAGACATAATATATAAGGAGTATTAGGCTAACAATTTCGGTCCAAGCATGCATGCTACTCAAATTTTGAAATTAAGGCCATTAATTCTTAAAATTCAAAACTCATGAATTTTCACGTGCATGGCTTAATATTTCTACATGAAAAATCCTAAAATATTATGAATAGGCTGAGGGAAAAAGATAGCTCGAGCTAACCTACACTGAAATACGAAAATGGTGGCTAGGGCTTTTGCTCGGGCTAGTCGCGGCCTTTGGGGCTATGGCTCGGTTCGGGACGTTTTGGCTGAGCTTGGATGGACTCAAAGGACTTAGAAAAATCTAAGAAACACTTAGAAGTTGCTAAGCCTTGTGAGATTATGGCTGGAATGACTTGAACCTCGTGAACTCCTCTTCTCGGCTTGCTCGCGCGCGTGGTGGCTAGGTAGGTTGCTCTCAGCCTTTGCTCCCCTTTCTCTCAAATTTTGCTGAACTTTCTAAGTCTTAGAATGTCTAAAGAAGCAAGAGCTACCGCCAACTGAATGGGAAGGTTTTTATAGGCTGATGGGCGGATTCACCAAGGCCACAAGGTGGGAAACACTTCAATGTCCTGGGCGCATGGGTTGGAGAAGTCTTGCATGATTTAGTGGACTGAGGCACGGTTTTTGGGAGGGATTTTCATAGCATTATGGTCAAGGGATGCGTGCTGGTCAGTTTGGTGGCAGGTGCAAGGCAAATGGGGAACAATCTCTACACATGCACAATAAAATAATATTATGCCCATCACTCCACTTTGCATGCTAATTGAGTTGATTTCCTTAATACTTGTTTAAGGCACTCTCAGTGAAATTATCCCTAATTGAGTCCTTTATACACGCATGAAGTTGGTCTAGGGAGAAGTGGGCCAAGACTTTTGGAAATGGGCTCAAGAAGTGGACTTGTCACGAGCTGGCGCTGAGCCTGGCCTGGGCGCGGCTTCACGGGCTGGCGCGAGAGGGCCTGCTGGGCACGAGGCGTGGGGCTGCGGGTCTCTTTGCTTGGGCCGGGTATAGTGCTTGATTCCAATGCTCACATGATGCTTCCCAAACTTAGAAAATTTGCATAAGATGTGCTAGGACTTGGACAAAGCTCGGTGAGCTTTGGCGCGGGATGGGCGCGCATGGCCATGCTCACGGACCTTGGGCGCGAGTGGCTCCGGAATGGCTAAGGCTTGAGTATTAGGTCTAAGAATTGAACTTTCATATTTCACTACACTTAGAAATTATTCTAAGTATCATGATACCAAGGATCGGCTATGCTCGGAAATGATTTGAAAAAGTATATTCGAAACGAAACTAGGTTCGAAGCCAATAATTTAAAAAGCCGAATGGATATCACTTATCAATCCAAATAAATGGATTGATCTTGGCCTTAACTTGACATAGAAAATTCCAAAAGAATAATCTAACATAATTGAGCATTTAGCATATAAAACATAACTCGAATATTTCAGAAAATTACGGATTTCACTTATAGTCGAGCAGTGAAACCGTTCTTTATATTATTTCTGATCGGGGCGTTACAATTGTCATCTATTTGTTGTGCCCCGTTTCATTATAGTTCATTCCATGCATTTCATTTTTCTTATGCTCGACTTTTCTTTTAATTAAAATAGAAATTAAATGGATGTCCTCATCCATTTAATTTTGTTAAATAAATAGAGACTAATTAGATGTCCCCATCTATTTAATTTTCTCTAATTAATTTTTCTAAATCATTAATTAATCAAAGTCCTAAAGCAAGAAAGAAGAAGGATAATTTGTCTAAGTAAATAAGGCACAAAATCTCGGCCCTTGAGAGTCCAAACTGTGGGAAGAAAAAAAAAAAAGAGAAGGAGAGAGGAGTGAAGAGCACGACCTTCGGCCTGAGATTCATCATATAGTGGAAAGCCATGGTACACTAACGTATGCTGAGACTATCGATAAGGCACAACAAATTGCCGCGAGCATTAGCTTGGATAAAAGGTAGTCCAGCCAGTGACCGATCAGCCGACGACCACTCCGAAGAAGAGGAAGTGGGATCAACAACAGAAGAAGGAAGGAGTCGGTGCCTAAGATGCTCAGCCACAGCCCCTACAGCAAGTGCCAGCTGCACAAGCTCAAGGTTGCACCCAGTGCAGAAAGGGATACCGTTGAGTTTGCTTTGCAGGCCAAGACATTTGCTATCGGTGCAAAAGACCGGAGCACCGTAGTTTTTTATGCTTGAAGAATGGTCAAAGCCAGAACCAGCAACAGCAACAAAACCCACCTCAATAGAACCAGTCGAGGCTTGGAGGAGAAGACAGAGCACGCGTCTACATGTTAGCCCAAAACGAGGCCGAGCCAAATCAAGGTTGAGCAGCGAGCTGTGGACTTGGAAGATGAAGGGTGTTCTTTTACTTTTTGAGAGTTTTTGATTATTTGAAATTCCTTTGACAAACTTTTGTCTACCTTGATTTTAGAACGAGCTGGAGACATTGTTTTAGAGATTTTGAGTTCCCAATTAAGACCAAGTATTTCTCTAGTGTTCCTCTTGTCTTGTATTTTTCATTTGTGAGAATTTTTTGGTGGAATTCCAAGACAAGAGTGACGACGTAAGAGCTCGAAGGCAGACTAGGGAGTGGTAGAGTGGCGCAGCGAAAGCGTGGTGGGCCCATAACCCACTGGTCCCAGGATCGAAATCGGGACACAAAAGAAGGTGCCTACGGCCATCTCGTGCCGGAAAGCACAACTAGTTTAGTAACCAAATATTTGTAGTAGGTTAGTAGTTTCGAACTCCGGAAGAAATGCCGAACTCTAGTTCTAAACCCTAGTTAAGCCCGAGTAGTAGATTCTTGTTTTTTTTTCTTGCTCGGAACGATATAAATTTCTCATAAAAAACAAACCATAGTTTGAGTAGTAAATTCTTGTTAGACGTAAAGTTTTGCCATTTAAGTAATTGTGACTGTTTCTCACTTAAGTGTTCTTGCTTGTTATGTTGTATAGATGCGTATGCTTAAGACCTGTAGGAAGTCAAGCTTAAAGCCCGATAGTATTATGCTGAGAAAGATTCAAGAATTCTGAGGTGCTCTAGATGAAACGTGTAACGCCCCATTTTATTTTAAAGAATTTACCGAGTTTATTTATAAAAATCAGAGTTAATTTTTTGCAAAATCTCAATTAAAACTTTAATTATTAATGGACGTTGCTTAACCACCGACAACAAATTAAACAAATACGAACAAGTAAGTAGAACCTACACATGCATAAACTAACAGCTATAAAAATCAAACCAACTAATTCATAAGTCACCAAAACCAACTAGATAGTTCAACAACATGTCCATAAAATCAAAGCGGAAGCACAATCATCCAAAATAAAAATAAGTGGTTCGACAAGATAATAAAAGCGGAAGCAAAGACACATTATTCCAACGATCACCACTCGATCTTCCCTCGCTGCCGCCGCCAACCATGCTCAACCTAAGGATAGGAAGAGGAACAGGAGGATAGCAAAATAATGGGAGTGAGTATCACCATTATACTCACCATTACCACACAGTATATCTCGCATAAAGATTCATGACCATAAATAATGTATGCATAGAATCCAGATCTAACTCCCTATTAGGCCCTATCGCAAACCTCCTATGTACATACATAAACCTTCCGATCAGACATCGGCAAGGATGTAACTAGAAACACTCCCACTCCGGATGCAACGGGCATAGGATCTTATCCAGGACACAGTGGAGCTGGTTTACCCCTCCGCTCTACACGGATTCGGGCGTCCAGTTTTTCCCCTCCGCTCTACACGGATTCGGGCGTCCACCTCCCGGATGCAACGGGCAGGTGACCTCCACTGATCATGCATTCCTCAAAGGCACTACCGTCGGGACACTTAGACTAGGGTACTCACGCATACAAAAACTATCGAGACAAAAATTTATACAAAATAACAACTGCGATAAATATAGATTCAACATAAATGAACCCACCTGATAGCAGCGATAATTATCACAATATATGATTCGAATGGTAGGATTTGAGGCCAACACCTTGGGACACCTACACGAAATCAAGATAACTCTCGATTACTACTAGTCCAACGAACACACATACTTAGTTCAGTCAACTAAGTGGCTCGTGGAAAATTCTCGTGGAATTATGGAACAGTCGACTCGACTCAAACCAGATATGGGAAAAATGCACATAATTGACGATCACAATGTACTCAGCCACTTAAATCCAAATTTACACCACTTGTATAACATGTAAAGAGATCCTTATATGTTAAAAATCATGCCCAATTACAAAGGTTAACATGTTAAACAAATAAATCGATCAAATTGGCAATTAATCTTCATTTTCTAGATGACTAGGCAAATGAACGAAATTGGATATGAAATTTGGACGTAAAATGTACATTGCTGAGGAAATCAAGTCTACCAAGTTTTAGCCTTATCACCCAAACATGTGAGTTTATAAAATTAATACAAATTTTCAGCAAAAATAAGTATACATTTAAATGACTAAGCAAATGAATGAATCTGAAACTAATATTTTTATGAAGGTAAATTTAGCATGCTGGGAGTGTCATATAAAAATTTCATGCATAAACAATAACCAAGCGAATTTTGATAATTATTCTAAGTTTCAGCAGAATACACATTTTTGACAAAAACTCAACAAAATCAATTCAAACATTTCTGGGGATTTTTACAACATCAAATATCCTGTTAATTAAGCACTCTGACCAAGTTTCATGAATTAACATCAAGAATTCGATTTTTCAGAAATTTAATAAGATTCTGTAGATTTGAGAAAATAATTATTTACCCAGGCAAATGACTTCCAAAAATTATGAAAATTTTCAACAAGGCACAAATCATCAGGGGAGCAACATATCCAAATTTCATAATTTGTGGGCAACTACACGATTTATCATGCAGTTTACAAGTTGCAGCAGACACATCAAATTCCAAAATCCATAACTCGAAAAATACAACTCTAAATTGGACAAACTCAAGACCATTGTGATCAGGACACAAAAATGTTCCACATTCCAAGAGATTTCCACGATATCATTTTAGATCATAAGGTTTTCGAATTTATCCTTATAGATCTAAACATTCATCACATAAAATATCAATTTGAAATACCAACAAATTCAAATAATTCCCTTAATCATGTTCATATATAATTCCAGCAAAAATAACATATAAACACAAGGGATTTATGAAGTTTAGTAAAAATTAATTTACCAAACACCAAAGGGGAGAAATTACGGGCTCGGTTTTGGAAGGGCTCGACAACGATCAAGTCCTAATGGGCGGGGAAGATCGTCCGCTTGGCTCGCTCGACGTCTAACGGTGGCTCACACGGGAGGTTGGCGACCAGAGGTGGCGGAGGCTGGTCGGAGGGAGGAGATGACGGCCGGAAGTCGCAGGCGCGACGAGGAAAACGGGGAGGGTGGCTCGCGGCGGCGGGCTGCTGCGCGTGCGAGAAGCATTGGGGCCGACGGCTTCGGTGATCGAGCGTGGCTGAAGTTATCTCCGGCGAGATGACGAGTGGAGGAGAGGGGCGGGGCTGAGGTCTGAAGGTGATGAGGGGGAGAGAAGGAGAGAGAGCGAAAATGAGAGAGGGAGGGGTGGCGAGAATGAGGAGAGATGAGGGGAGTGAAGGGTCAACTTACCATTTAAAAGAAAACCAAGTCTTGGCCACTCCCAACTAAAAACATGGTAATTGCAAGAATGGTGGGATAAGGTGGCATGAAAAGAGGGATAAGGATTCCTCTTTTGAATTTCAAAATTCAAATTAAGCTCCATGCATGCATGAGGAAGAGGTGGGCGACGGGTTTGGGTTCGGGCGGGTCGAACTGGCGGCCTGGGCTGGCCGTGAGTGGTGCGCGGGTTGGGAGCATGCGGGTACGGGCTGGGCTGGGCGAAAAATACGGTTGGTTCGGTGGCCCGGTTCGAGAGTTCGACAAAGTTACTCGTTCCGTTCAAAATCCCGGCTACTACGAGTTTTCGGTTCGACCGAAAATAAAATAAATATGGCTAGTATAATACGGCTCGATTTTTAGTTTAATACAATTATCAAATATGAGCATTTAATCGAAATAAAATGATCGAGCTCGAATAAAATAATTTCGAGAATAAATAAAATAAAATAAATAACAATAAAAATCTCCAATCAATTCCGGAACAAATGGGGCACTACAAAACAACTGTTTGAGTTAAAAGAAGACATTCAAGTACTCGAGCTTTAGGAGGAACTACAAGAGATGGGATATTTTCATTTCACACATGAAAACGGGATTGCAAAACTCATTGAGATTCTAACACCACCTTAGAGGACCATAACCTAATGGATATGCGGCAAACTCAAGAGACTGAACGAAGGAATCCCTCGGGCTAAAGGAGCCCTAAAGGTCAACTTCTACGATGTAGTAGTTCGACTTGATAACCGAAGGGAGAAAAGGGAAAGACCTCTAGAGTCAGAACCTGAGTCGACCAAAGAGTAACGTCGTCCTATAGCCAAGGGAGTAACTAGGTATTTATCGTTTATCTTGTTCTAGAAAGAGGAGCTTTTCCTAGTAACTCTAAATGTTCTCATTTCTGAGGATATAAATATTTTTAAGGAGGTTAGATTGTAGTGCCCCATTTCATGATAGTTCATTTCATGCATTTTATTTTTCTTAAGCTTGAATTATCTTTTAATTAAAATATAAATTAAGTGGATGTCTTCAACTATAAAATTTTTGTTAAATAAATAGAGATTAATTAGGTGTCCCCATTTATTTAATTTTTTCCTAATTAATGTTCCTAAATCATTAATTAATCAAAGTCCTCAAGCAAGAAAGCAGAAGGACAATTTGTCTAAGTAAATGACACAAAATCTCGGCCATTAAGAGACCAAACCGTGGGAAGAAATAAAAGAGAGAAGGAGAGAGGAGAGAAGAGAGAAAGTCCTTGTCTTGGTGCACCAAGTTAATCTGGAAAGGAAAGAGAATCCTAATCCTTTTTATTTTCCCTCAACCTTATCACCAAGACCCCTATATATATGAGAGATTAAGACCCTTGGCTTTTTCTTCTTCTTCCAAAAATCTCACACAAGAAAAATAAATCCCGAGCCTCTCCTTTAAATCCCCTTGGCCGAGCCACCGCCGCACGCCTACCGCCATAGCCACATGCCCAATCCATGCAACAGCCCCACCGCACGGTGCGCAGCCCCCAGGCAAGCCGAGCCCATCCCAGCAGCCACCGTGCATCCTAGTCGCGGGTGGTAGAAAACCCGGCCGAGAGGAGACGCGCGCACAGCCTTGCCGCAAGTCACCGTCCCCGTGAGCCGAATTCCTTCGAGGCATTTTTTTTTCGAGCACTGTAAACCGACCCTTTTTCTATTTTTCTTTTGGGCTGAGATTATGTGTCTTAATAATCAAGAAGAATTAATTTTTAATAAGGTTTAAAAGAATTCAAGAAAATCAAGAAAGAAAACTCCAAGTTTGATCTTGGTTCGAGTTATTTTTCAAAGAGGTTTGAAAAGTGTTTAAAATATAGAAAAAAATTGAGTTGTTATGCTTGCTTGAGGCTTAGGATAAATCAAGAGTTAGAACAAGCGTAGTTACTTTAAGTTATTATGAAAAGAGAAGAGAAAATCCCCAGATTTATGCTTGAGTTTTTTTACCTGGATTATGTGATTTTAATTGGAATAAGAGGCTGATAATTTTGGTAATATTTAGTATGTTTTGAGGTTTAAAGATCTATGTTAGATGCCTTGGTTTAAGATTTATTTTGGAGTTGTTTTTAAATCCTTAATGTTGAGAATTATAGAGGCTAGGAACCAAGAACTTTAGAACCCTAGAATAGAGCCTTAGAACTCTTATTTTATTTGGCCGGAGAAGCCCCACTGCCGCAGCCCGGGCACAGCCAGCCGCGACCAACAGCACCAACACGCAGCCACTGACGCCGCGAATGATGCAAATCGGCGCCCGAGCAAAGTCGTGCGCTCCCAGTACCGCACGCGTACCCCAACAACGAGTTCATCGCTGCAACATGTTGCCAGT
Organism: Striga asiatica; assembly: GCA_008636005.1. NCBI lineage: Eukaryota > Viridiplantae > Streptophyta > Magnoliopsida > Lamiales > Orobanchaceae > Striga > Striga asiatica. Next base: position 112,802 of record BKCP01005428.1, on the reverse strand, counting down.
GACCCGGATGCTACCAGACGAGCTCCCGTGTGACAATGATCGTCCCCGTACGTGACTCCCAAAATAAGCGTGTGCTCGCAGCTCTCAGGTGCCCGTCGTGACCCGTGCGACCGCACCCAGCAGCACCTGTGCTCGCACCTGCCGCTGTGTGCGTGAGCCCATTAGACCGAGTTGTTGCTGACCAAGCCATGAGCAATCCGAGCCATGCCCGTTCGAGCCTTTTTTCTTATTTTTTTCGAACGTTGATTGATTAAGATCGAGCCTAAGATAGGTTGTCGAGTTTTCTTTATTTTAATCTTCTTATTAGAGACTTAAACAAGCTAATCATTCAATAATTTTCAAGACTTTGAACGAGTTTTGCTTTTAAGAATAGTTCAATAGGAGTTTTCAGAGAAGAACAAACGAGGCAAGAGAAATCAATTAGTTGAGACGATTAATTGGTTTTCTCAAAAAGCTAGAATTTGATAATTTGTTAATAACCAATAAATTCACTTTCCAATAATTAAAATCCACTTCCCTAAAATTTAGATTTTCGAGGGGTCAAGCCCTCAACTGTTTAGAGCATTTTTCTTCAAGAACAAATCAACTTTATTACAAGGTGGGGAATTTCTATGCTATGTATTACATTCTTTATAATCGCTTATACCATGGTTGAGATATGTAGGTTGTTTAATTATGATATAGACTTCCGACTTGTGGCAGTACTATCTGTCGGAAGGAAATGAAGATTATGGACTTCTGGATTTTGGGGTAGAACCATCAGTCAGGAGGACATACTGGAACCCCTACTTTGTGGCAGTAACCACACTATCGGGCCAGCAGCATAACTATTCATGTTACATGTTGATGTCATCTATTTGTTATTATATTGAATGTTACGTAGTATGTTCACCTCACTAGGTAAGTGCAATGCTCACCCCTTATTGTTTCCACACCCCAGGTTGATCGAGTTGGCACTGGAGCGATGACGAGGGTGGTCAAAATAAATTCGCTTCTGAATTTTGATGCTTTAAGTCATTTCCAAATTATGAGACTATTTATGAGTTTATTTCCTTTAAGATGATTTGAGAATCATTTTGAGTATGTTTGATATTTGAGTTATGAACAAAGTTTTATTTATGCAAATATGATTATTATTGAGATGAGCTATGAGAAATTAAGGAAAGGTTTTTCTAGAGTGCCCTTGAGCTTTCAAAAGTGTTTTAAGAAACGAAACATTATTTGAGAAAATGAGACATTTTCAAGTTATAAGAAGAGGGTCTCTACAATGTGGTATCTGTAATGCCCCGTCTATTTGTGGATTATTTGGGATATATATTATTATTATTTTTATTGTTATTATTATTATTATCGTTATTTTTGTGATAATATTTATATTTATTTTTTTGGAATGCCATAATATTTATTAATTGTCAAACGTGATTAAATGCTAAATGTGTAATTGTCTAATTGATTTTTGTGATATATTTAATTATTAATGTGTATTTAAAAATATGAAAAAAATATATATATTGTTCGGTTTATTTTATCGCGTGTTTGCATTTATATCGAGCCCGAGAACTTTCATTGGAACCCATTCTCGGCCCGAAAATGTCCGTTTAAATTTTTAATCGAGCCCGTGAGCCGATTTGATGTCCCAAAAACCGGCCCAAAGCTCATGAAACCCGNAAAAAAAAACGAACGATCGTTCGTCCTTCATCTCGCCATCATATTCTCGCTGTGATTTTTCCGTCATCCTCCATCACATCACCTTCATCTTCATCGTTCATCATCTCGTTCCCATCACTGAGATCGTTCGCCTTTCGTCGCTCATCCGATCATCTCCTTCATCACCATCTCCGTCGCCCTGTTCGCGTGAACCTGTGGCGAGTCCTTTTTCCGACGACCCCGAACCAGTCCGGCGAGCTCGACTATCCTCCGAGTAGCGACGTTCTGTGACTTTCCCGACGAGCTCGTGAACCAGCAGCGAGCTCTTCCCTGTGCACATCGAGCCCTTCTCTTTCGCGAGACGAGTTTACCGTCGAGCCCGTTCGAACCCATTCTCGCTCGATTCCCGAGAACGGTACCTCGTCGTTTTTCCGTCTCGTTTTATTCGTACGAGTGACGATCTTGATGGTACCGTACGAGGTTTTGAGTACGGAAAGAGGCGTTGTACGCCTCGAGTTCTGGGAAGAGAGAGGAAGTACCAGCCACATTTGTTGGTCCTTTCGTGATTCTCGACCGAGTCGGCGTCTTAGCCCGACGGTTGACCCCATCACCGGAGCTTGCAAGACTGCACGACCTGTTTAGTGCCTCGTGGAGAGGGGACAGGTGCGCGACTCTAGGCACGAGGCGATCTTTGACGAGCTGCATGTGGGCAGAACCTTACCTTTGATGAGGTACCGGTGACCTACTGGATTGACATAGGGAGAGTCCGGAATAGGTACTCGTCAAAGTCCGGCAGGGTAACCATGGCTAGTGCGGTGTGACTTGGTAGAGTGGGAAGGTTCGGACGGAGTATCCGAATTGAGTGGTTTGAGCTTCTCTCGTGTGTCAGTTGTCCTGTTGGATGATTTTTTCTTGGATTTCCGGGGACGGAAATCGTTTAACGAGGGTAGACTGTAATGCCCCGTTTATTTGTGGATTATTGGGATATATATTATTATTATTTTTATTGTTATTATTATTATTATCGTTATTTTTGTGATAATATTTATATTTATTTTTCTGGAATGCCATAATATTTATTAATTGTCAAACATGATTAAATGCTAAATGTGTAATTGTCTAATTGATTTTTGTGATATATTTAATTATTAATGTGTATTTAAAAATATGAAAAATATATATATTGTTCAGTTTATTTTATCGCGTGTTTGCATTTATATCGAGCCCAAGAACTTTCATTGGAACCGAAATTGGCCCGAAAATGTCCGTTTAAATTTTTAATCGAGCCCGTGAGCCGATTTGATGTCCCAAAAACCGGCCCAAAGCTCATGAAACCCGGCCCAACAGCTTTCAAAACCGGCCCAAGGGCTCAAATTCCGGTCATCTCATTTATGCTGAGCGTGAGTTTTTCTTTCTTGGACATCAAGAAGATCAAGACCTAATACAAGTATATATATATATATTTTCGATTTCTCTCACTCTCCTCAAATAGTGAATGCCCGCAGCTCTCTCTCCTCTCACGCCTCCCTCATTTCAATCTCTGTTTTTCCCGTTCTCGCGAGTAGCAGAAAGAGCCGATCTCCATCGTCGTCTTCTTCCCCTTCCCTCTTCTTGAAGCTTTTCCGACCACCCTCCTCCNGCGAAGAAAAAAAAAAACGAACGATCGTTCGTCCTTCATCTCGCCATCATATTCTCGCTGTGATTTTTCCGTCATCCTCCATCACATCACCTTCATCTTCATCGTTCATCATCTCGTTCCCATCACTGAGATCGTTCGCCTCTCGTCGCTCATCCGATCATCTCCTTCATCACCATCTCCGTCGCCCTGTTCGCGTGAACCTGTGGCGAGTCCTTTTTCCGGCGACCCCGAACCAGTCCGGCGAGCTCGACTATCCTCCGAGCAGCGACGTTCTGTGACTTTCCCGACGAGCTCGTGAACCAGCAGCGAGCTCTTCCCCGTGCACATCGAGCCCTTCTCTTTCGCGAGACGAGTTTACCGTCGAGCCCGTTCGAACCCATTCTCGCTCGATTCCCGAGAACGGTACCTCGTCGTTTTTCCATCTCGTTTTATTCGTATGTGATTTATTTCTTTGAGTGTTCATTTTCGTGAAGTGCTCGTGATATATATGTGTGAATTTATTGATGTGTATATGTGCGATTATATGTATTGTTGTGATTTTATGTGTTCGTATGTTCGGGATCTCTTCGATTTTCTCAAAAATCGAACGAGACCTCGAAAGTCGTGTAAGTCGGTGGATATTGGAACAATGTCGAGTCTTTGTTCTTATGAAAAGGTCTCGGACGAGAAATTTTATGTTGTGAATTAATTGCTAAGTTGTCGAGCTTTTTAATCGCTGTTTCGGTATTTGAATTTTTAAAAATAGCTCGCTCCTCGAAACGATTTGAAATTTTGAGAGACATGTTATCTGTTCATTGCCTGTCCTGTGTAAACATTTCGTAATTTTTAGAGGCCTGTAGCTATTTTTAATAATTAAAATGTAATCTGGTCAGAATAATGTTAAATGCATAAAAAACTTCATGCCTGAATAGAATGAGCTGAAATTCGAATATGTCATGCCTCTGTGACTTATATATGTTGTGTTAAATCTTTAGAATTTTTGGACTTGATTTGATGTGGTTAATATTTTATTTATCGAATCTGCATAAACGTTGTTTGAATTTTTATAAATTGGTTACTGCATGAACAATTCTGAAATTTTACAGAGAGGCTTATTTTAGGTGTTTAATCGTGTTTGTAAAAGATGGAAATTTTTGGAGTCCGTTTTGATTCAGTTTGGATTTAAATTCGATAAACTGCTGTTGCTCGTATGAATTTTTAAAAATAGCAGCAGTTAACATTTAAGGCTGAGATTTTTATAAATGGAATTTAGCATACTGTATGTTGTTGTGTAAAATTTTGAAGTTCAGATTCATTCATTAAGTCCGAGTATGAATTAATGTGCCCATTTTGCTGATATCCTGTTCGAATTTTATAAATTAGGATATTTCGAGTTTAAAGCTGAAACTTTGAGGTTTTACATGTTTCTGGGAGATGAAATTTTGTGCAAATTTTCAGAGCCTAAGTCGTAGGGTAGCTTGACCATCTATTTTCATGCGATTAAATGATTTCTATTTTCGAAGCATGATTTTTATATGAAAATTTGGAAATCGACTTGCTTTTAGTTTTGATGTGAATTTGACTTGGTCAATCCTTGGATGGATTTATGTGAACTCCCGTATGTGGTTTGGTCGAGTTTAGTGCCGAGTCTTAGTGTTCCAACATCCACAGGACTTCACGAACTACTTAGTCGAAACGAGTTCGACTACGTCTTGTGATTTTCCGATTTAAGTCGAGATAGATATTGATTATAGGATCCTGACTTAATGTAGGTGTCTAAGAGGTGTTGACCTCGCCTCGTTTCTGGATTTGTGATTCTGTGAACTGTTGCTGCTATCAGGTGGGTACATTTATGATGTATTCCATATTTATCGCACTTAATATTTCGTATAAATGCTTTGTTTTGAAAAATGATGTATGCGTGAGAACCCTAGTCTAAGTGTCCCGTATGTTAGTGCCTTTGAGGAATGCATAAACAGTGAGAGGTCATCGGCCCGTAGATTCGGAGAGGTGACGCCTAGGTCCGTATGATATTCGTGAATGGGAAAAACATCTCTACTGTCTCCTGGAAAGGATCCCAGGCCCGTAGCCATTCGGTGATGGGAAGGTTTCCAGTTACTTCCTTGCCGTGTGTGATCGGAAGGTTGTTGTATGTACATAGGAGGTTTGCGATAGGGCCAAGTAGGGAGTTAGACTGTTGGATTCTATGCATACTGAATGCTATGGTTATGATGTTTTAAATGTTATGCGAGATATACTGTGCGATAATGGTGAGCTTGTTGGTTATGCTCACTCCCATTATTTCCTTGTTGTTTTCTCTTTTCCTTTGTTTTAGGTTGAGACGAGCTGGAGGCGGTGGGGTAGGACGAGCGAGATGGTGGTCCTTATGTGTTGAAAACCTATGCTTCCGTATAAACTGGATATTTATTTATTTGCTATTGCACATGGATTATTTGTTTGCTGCTTACACTTTTTCGAACTATGTTAAGATGGTTGAACTTTGAATAATGCTGGATCTTTTGAAATGGTTTGAGACTTATGTTTTTGTGAAATATTACTTTTTGTATATTTTTTTGAATTATAATAATAATAATAATAATAATAATAATAATAATAATAATAATAATCAAATAATCAAACCCATTCCCCATTTCATTTTTTACCATCAAGCCAAATGCATATTAAAAAACAAACTCATCGCCAATGACCTCTTGGCCTAGTGGTAAGAGCGAGCGATCATTTCGGTGGGAACTAGCGGTTGGATAGGTGGGGCCAACTTGGAGCTGGGAGGGCCAGCAAGCGATCACTTGGGGATCGACTCCTTGTGCGCGGTAGTTGAGGGACTAGTTAGGCGCAAGTCTGGAACCTCAGTAAAAAATAAGATAAAATAAATAAAAAAAAAAAAACTCATCAAGGCCCAATTACTTCAATTATTATTTAATTATTAATATAAGAATTTTGTGCAATATTGTTGAAAATTTTCTTCTATAATCTGCCCAGGCTCACGAAATTCTTTGGGTCCGCCACTGCCTAGCAACACCATCCTAAGCATGTTCATTAAGCAAACTTTAAGATGAGCAATAAATGTTTAACGAGTACGTAGCAACACCATTCTAAAGAAGGCAGACCAGAAATATTACTCATCACATAAATATAACGACAATAACACTTTATTAAATTACGATTTATTTATACATATAACGAAAAATAAAAAGAACTTATATCATCAAAAGTGGTAACTTTAATCTTAAATAATAGGTGCTTATAACAAGAAGGTCCATCCCCTGCATTTGTATTTTTCAACATGTCTTCCCTATATACAATACATCATTACAACATGACAATTCTTCTTTTCTGGGGACCCTTTTTTATCATAAGGAATATTTGTTTGAATATTTTGGTCTTCATTACAGGCTGAGCAAGTGGAGGCTATCCTTGTTCTCTCCAATTACTGACAGTACAGTTGCTGCAATGTGGTTGGGGCTCAGCCCAGCTGCTTCTATTTGGTCCTTTTGATCTCCATGGTCAATATACCTGTCTGGGAGCACCATTGCCCTCCACTACAAAAAACAGCAAACAAAAAAATAGATAAATTAGTCTAACTTATGATACATTTTGCCAATGGTCTATTTACATGATTATGTCTATCTATATAGTTATACAATATGATCTGTCTTATGAGACCATTTTCTACTAATAAATATCACCTTAAGATTTCCGTCGAGTAACCCGTTCAAGCACAAGAAATGAGAGACGTGCGAACTAAATCCTCCGATGGAACCTTCCTCAACTGTAATGAGAACCTCGTGCTCCTTAACCAGTTCCCTAATCAACTCTCCGTCTAGAGGTTTGCAAAATCGTGCATCAGCCACAGTGACCGAGATGCCGTGGTCCCCAAGAAGCTTAGCCGCTGCTAAACAGTTTTGGATTATAGTCCCGAATCCCAAAATCGCCACTCGCCTACCCTCCATCAGGATCCTTCCCTTGCCAATCTAATTCCAAAAAGATTAAAAAATAAAATAAAATCGTCAAAAATTCAATTTTGGTACGTTTACTTGTCTAAAGTCTTTTTTTGGTACACTAACTTTCCACTCGTCAATAATAGTATGTTGTGTTGCAATTTGTATCACTATTGAGACATTATTCCGAAAATGGTTAATTATATTTTGCGATTAATGTCCTAAAAATGATACAAATTACAACATAATGTAATTTTTTTTATGAGTAATGTCGCAAAAATGATACAAATCGCAACATAACTTACTAATTTTGAAAAGAAAAAAACTAGTGTACCAAAAAAGGACTTTAGATAAGTAAACAGATCAAAACTAAAATTTTTTCCAAATAAAAACTACGAAAAGTAATTTGAGTTGGAATTTTGTTAATTTGAAGATACATACTTCCAATGGTGTTCCTTTGTAGTTGGGTGGAATATCTGCACCAATGCCATTTCCCCTGGGGTATCTGAGGCAGCTCGGCCGGTCGTCGATTATTGCAGCAGTGGCAATCATGTGCATGAGCTCAGCCTCATCCGAGGGCGCCATCACCACCATGTTGGGCAGGCAAGCCATGTAAGTCGTGTCGAAGGCTCCACAATGTGTCGGGCCATCCGCACCCACTAGCCCGGCCCTGTCCATCATGAATCTAACCGGTAGCTTCTGGAGGTCCACATCATGAGCTACCTGCATTTTTTTTTTTTAATGGAAATGCAATTTTGCCTAAAATTTACAAGCATCATTTCTGGAAATGAAGTTTGATAAGGTGTAATTTTTTTATTTTTTATTTTTATTTATTTTTTGTTACCTGATCATAGCCTCTCTGCAGAAAGGAGGAGTAAATGGCGCAAAAGGGCTTGAGGCCTTCAGTTGCCAGACCAGCTGCAAAAGTGACGGCATGTTGCTCGGCAATCCCAACATCAAAGCATCGATTGGGAAATCGTTTCTGGAAAATGTTGAGGCCCGTGCCCCCTCCCATGGCAGCATGAATAGCAATAATCCTCTCGTCTTGCTCTGCCTCCGCCACTAAGGACTCCGCAAAGTACTGAGTGTACGAAAGGGTCTTTGGTTTCCCCTTCATCTGTTTTCCAGTCCTCGGGTCAAACTTCACCACCCCTGCAATTAAGGAAACAATATCCTCAACAACTAAATTGAATACCGACCGCAATGTTTGTGTAAGATTTAGAGAATAGGGGCAAGAGGGTGCGGTCGCACGCAGATAAAGTGCACTATAAGAAGGTATGCCTAGATACACCATAGTGAAAGGTTCCATCCCAAAACTAATTGGTGATGAGAGGAGTAGCCCACTAGGCATATAAGCTAGGTCCATTTTCCCTATAGAATCAATGTAGGACAACTCACAAGTGATACTCCACCAATTTGTTTAACCATTCATTATAGATATATTTGAGCGTACGTACCGTGCATTTTGTCAGCAGCAGCTTCGGCCGGAGGGTACCCCTTGCCTTTCTCGGTCACGATGTGAACGAGAACTGGGCCTGTTGAGGGCATCTCCTTGACTTTCTTGAAAATGTGAACGAGATCCTCCATGCAGTGGCCATCGACAGGGCCAATGTAGTAAAGACCGAGCTCCTCGAAAAGGGATACTCCGGGTGTCCCGGCCATGCCCCTGATGTACGTGTCGATCTTGGCAGCCATTTCATGGGCATGGTTCCCCATACTCTTGCTCACATCCTGTAATAAATATAAATTAGTAATAATTGTTATAAGTCGATTAAAAGCTGAAAACTACTTTTGTGTTTTGTTTAATAGCCGTGCCTTTGCGGCTTCATGTAGTAGGCGGAATTCTCCACTGGCTTGCAATCTGATGAGGGCTTTGCTCAAGGCCCCGACTGGAGGAGCCGGGCCGTCTACAGTGGCGGTGGGCAAAGAGACTTGTTTGTTGTCGTTCAATACTATTATGAGATTAGAATCGAGAAAGCCTGCGTTGTTCATCGCCTCAAACGCCTGTCCAGCTGTCATGGCCCCGTCTCCTATCACCGATATTACGTGGTTCTTCTTGCCTAATAAGTCCCTTGCCACAGCCATTCCTGATTGATTGATAATTAAATACAACCAAAAACAGAGTTTTTGTTGATTAAATAGGTTCAATTGTAAACAAATTCACTAGTATGTATACACTTGTATCACAAGTTGTTTTTCATTTTTTGTTTTGTTTTGTTTTATTATTTTTTGTTGAAAAAATGAAAACAACTCACCTAAAGCTGCTGAAATACTAGTTGAGCTGTGGCCAGCCCCAAAGGCATCATGCACGCTTTCTTCCCTTTTCGTGAACCCTGCAAGCCCGAATGTTTGCCTGATTGTGTGCATTCTCGACCTCCTCCCGGTAAGAATTTTGTGCGGATAAGCCTAAATTATTCACCCAGAACAAATGGTGTCAGAATAAAATACCCACAAAGAACGCCGGACTAGTTGTTTATAAATTATTTCACTTACTTTCAATTCATACTCAAATCTAACTCAACTTTAACTCAACTCCACTGTCTTTAATATAATTCATATAATTAAATAATACAAATCAATCATTCTTACACATTACATCAACTTTAATTCATTATTCATCCACTCACATAATTTTAACTACCTATTATATCCAATGATTTATCTCTTACTTTTTACATTAATCTTAATCATTTTACTTTAAATATTATTTTAATACATTTGTAAAATCCCACTAACAACTAAACATACCTCTTTTTTTAAAATTAACTCTAGTTAATCAAAATAACTAATTTTTGACGAATTATGTTGTAAACAAGCGAGCCCTTAGTTATTTGAGAAAACCACAAAAAAATGTGATTGTGATAATAAAAGCAAAAATGTTGATCTCTAATTACCAATTATTAATTACCTGATGACCAACGTCCCAAATGATTTTGTCCTCAGGAGAGTTGAAGACATGATGTAGTGCAACAGTAAGCTCAGCCACGCCTAAGCTCGAACTCAAATGGCCTCCAGTTTTCGACACCGAGTACACTATATCTTCCCTTAATTCGTCAGCCAACTTTTCCAGGTCCTATCAACAAGAATGTCCAACCATATTTATTCATTTTGGAAAATAATCATGCATAAAAATCGTTGCATATATACAGAGCATTTCTTTCAACTCTGGCCCGATTTTTGGATTGAAGTAAATATAATTTGAATAAAGAAATCAAATATATTTTTCTTCTTATTGTGCAAACTAAAATTGTAAAAAAAAATCAGACATTAATAGTTACCTTAACAGAGAGATTTTTCATGTGAATAGGATGGTTGATGGTGTCCAATACCGGAGTTGATGGCTTTTCCCCACTGAAGTTGAGTCCTTTTGTCAATTTACCGTTTTGCCCTCCATGGCTACCCGTTTTCACGGCCAGCTCCCGTTTCTCGCTCGTGTTGCTATCCTGATGGGAAGCTGATATCCCAGAATAGAACTGAAAAAGGACCAAAACTATAAAGTAAGAAGGCTTGTATATGAATCGATTAATACAGCTGGTGTACAAACCTAAAACGAAGAATCGGTAATTCAAAAAGAAAAAAGTTACTGTACGTACTTTTTGCCTTTGGGTAGGGAGAGCGGTGGTGGAATTGAGAAAACGGGTCGAGCCATGATCATGAGAATTTAACAAAGAGAAGCAAGTACTTTTGATTACTCCACAAGAAGCCATTGCCCTTCTTCTTTTCTTTCTTTTNGTTGCGAATAAAATAATAGTAATAATAATTCACGTGAGGAAGATATATTTGGTTTGCATTATTTAGGCCAATACGAGTTAAGATCAAGGTTCTAAAAATTGGTATCCGAGCATCAACCGTTTGGTTTGGTAAAAGGCTCCTCATCCATTGGTCTGATAGACTGGTCTAGTAGGATTGTCCCAAACAGGATTAAGTATCCCATTACATTTGGCAAAAAATCTTATTACATTGAAATTTATTGTCTTCTTAACTTAGTGTAGGAAAACATGTTATACTATAGCTGAATTAAAAAGAAAAAAAAAACTGAATTTCAATATTTAGTATAATATACAGTTAAAAAACTTATGTAATGTATGAATTCTTGTTACATGCATGGGTAACTTTTGGAATTCATTTAATAAATAACATGCATGCCGCGTGCGTAGAACACACTTGTATAGCACCATTATTAGATACAATAAAAATATGGACGTCATGTCGCAATCACACAAACTAGAATTTTTTAGGGATAAATTAATTTGATCTCCGTACTCATTAGGACCCAATTATGCTTTTTAGCTATATAATAATTTAAGTTATTGACGATTTAAAACTTAGATTATCATTATTATTATTATTATTATTATTATTATTATTATTATTATTATTATTATTATTATTATTATTATGGTTCTGGTTTTTGTAACGCCCAGTTGTTTTTAAAGGAAAAATATCGGATTTTTCAATTATAAGAGTAAATTTTTCAAAAATTATTTTTCAAATTAAAATCAATTAACGGGCATTACTCAATCAAAACACAATTCATGTGCTTAAGTATCTATTTAAACTCTTGGGAATAAACAATCCCAATTAAACACATAGACATATGATCCAACAAAACATAATATCGCATATTCATAAAAAAGTCTCGATATAATATCATAATAACCAAATCAATACCCAATTCCAAGTCATCCAAAATAATACACGTTCATAATCCGTTCATATCGATAAAACATGATAACAATAAGAGGAAGCAGAAAAACAGTTCATAAAAGCAACCATAATTACCCCACTCGCCCGTACTTTGCCACGACCACCAGTTCAACATGAAAAGAGAAACTCACCGTGGGAATACCATTCAATCTATTCAATATAATGACTGAAATCATAATCGCAACATGTATACAATTCACTATGTCTACCTCTTATACGGCCCTAACCACATGTGTGCACACAGCTCCAACTGCATAACCCCTCGACGGATCTAACCACTGGCATAACCCATCAGTGTGAGAAAAAATCAAAGGTACAATAATAGGATACCACCGGCATAACCCATGGCGCGGGTGAGACACGCATAGACTAGTGGTTCGCATGCATACATTGATTATCAAGCCAATCAAAAATAAAGAATAACCACATGGCAAGGTTTAACAACACTACCTGATCAGTCGAGACAGGCAAAAGCACAATGAACAGTAGATAGATAGGTCGAGGGCTCAAGTCCTCAAGCACCTACAATTAATAAACATAATATTACAAAATAATTATCTTGAAAATTCAGTATTTTAACGAAAATTCATACTTCGTCGAAAATTATCGATTAAGTAGTTCGTAGGAATTTTGTTAAATTTGAAAATCTCGGATTTAAGAAAAATAATTGGATTTTTTTTAAAAGGCTAAAAAACTAGCTTCGACACGAAAAATGAGGTCAACGGTTCGGGAAAAGGTTTTCAACATGCGTGGACCGATGCGGGCGCGGGCAGGGCCAGCTGGGTGCGTTGGAGCTCGCGCAGGGGTTGGCTGGGCACGTCTAGGCAAGCTGCTGGTACATTGGCCACTTTATGGGCTTGTCCGAGTGCGACGGGCACGGGGTTATATGCATCAATTCGGCAGGGAACGCTGCTAGGCACAGGGGCGCATCTGGCGTGTGGTTATGGTACGCTTGGGGGCTGCGGGTGAGCTGGCGAGCGGCAGGAGGTGGGGCTCGGGTGCGCGTGTAGGTACACAGCACGCGGCTTGCAGGCGTCTGCTGAAAGCTGCTCGCTTCGCTGCAGGGGCTCCCGCACGTCCACTGTGTTGTCTGCCACATGCCAGCGTCGCGGCCCGCACCCATGGCTGCGACCAGCGTCCCCGGCTGCAGGATCGCCAACATTCGAGACTCGATTCAAGGGGTTAGGGTTTGAGATTTTTAACAAAATTTTAACAGCAATAAGGGCTTGATAACAGGGTTCCAATTACCAAATTTCATGCTCAAAATATGGCCCTACCATTTTATAAAAATTCTTGAAAAATAAGGCATGATTAGGTTTCAGAAATTCCAAATAAATTCCAACAATTTTTCAGCAAGGATCTCATCAATAATAGCACCAATGAGTTCCAAAGAATCCACAAAACAATAGGAACACTCAAAATTTAAAGAGCCATTGATTTATACAAATAAATCAACTAGATCTTTAATTTTTAATAATAGATCTAACATCAAAACTATTGATACGTCAAATTGTTTTGGACCGCTAAACCGCTCCTCCCGGACCGGTTTGTTCTTCCTTAATCACCGATGACATATAAAACACACCGGGGGTGGTCCCGGCGTGAACACTCCGACGCTCAAGTTCAAGAGAAAGTTGTAGGAATCGCAAGACAAAGCGTATTCGTGTATATGAGTGTGTTGTGTAAAAAGAATGAACCTGTTCCCCTTTTATAGGTGAGGTTATGTAAAGGTCGAAGAGTTCTGACTGGACCAGAAGTCTTTCTGGTGTCTACCTCTCGATTAGGTCCAAGATCCCCAAATCTCTTAGAGTCCTTGAGGTTGTAAACCTCCTCATGACTTGATCACAAAGCTACCTTCTGGCCCTGGTCCTCTCGGCAGAACCCTTTGGTCGAGGAGCCTCGGTGCCTAGGTGTCGAATTGTCCACCCCGCCTATCACATCCGCCAAGCTCACCAATCCCAGGTATTCCGCCTAGCTAGTTAAACTACACCTAGTTAGTTGAACCACGCCCAGCTGGTTGGACCACGCCTAGCTGGTTGAACCACACCTAGCTAACCCACCTTTGATATACCACCGAAGTGCTCATGCCAAGCTAGCCCCCTGCCTAGCCGCTCGTCAGTATAAATGTGACTAAACTCGGATCGCAACCGTTCCTCCATGAGCCGTTACTTATAATCGTATCATCTAGCCCCCCTTTTCTTTGGTTGAGCTACAGGTAGTTTGACCGAGAATGTAACTTCTGTGACCCCGGTCATACTTACGCTATGGATCTTATTCTGTTCGCGACATTTACAATTTCATCAACCTCTTTGACTAGCAATCACATGCTAGATAGCTCGGCACGCGAGCCCGGACCGTCCGGAGACAAACCGACCTATTCGTCGTACAAAGTGCCGAGCCACCTGAGTACTGGTGTCGAGCTGTTGGGCTACCACAAGACGAGTGTCGAGCTACCACGGGACCCGACGCCGAGCTGCCAACATCGACCAGTCAAGACGCTCTGCCTGTGTCATCCTGCCGAGCCGAGACGCCGAGCTGACCGCGTCGACCTGCTGCGAGCTACCCATGGCGCCGATATTTATGGGAGCTGCCGAGCTACCCATAGCGCCGAGCCGTCGAGCTGGGGCGCACTGAGCTACCACGCGAGGGCGGGCTGCCGAGCGTGGATATGTCAAACTACCGTGTATTGCCGAGGCACCAAGCTACCGTGCATCAGCATCCTGCACTGCCGAGCCACCATACACGGCCGTACCGACACACGCCTTGCCTAATTCCTACGAGACATACGCATAGCTGTCGGTACTGTCGCACAAAACGCCGAGCCGCCGAGCATCCGAGCCCATCACAAAATATTGCTTACTCACTCGAACACCCTTCTCCTAGGAGTAACACAAGCTCCACCTCTCTTTCTGCTTCACATTCTACACCCTTAGGATCACCTTCCATCGCCTTTGCCACGACGACCTCCAAGACGCCTACGCCTAGTCGGGCTGCATGTTCGAACCACATTTCTTCCTACTCGGATGACCAAATTACCAAACTTACACAAAAAATCGAGTTGTCCCGAGAGTGGGATCTCAAGATCCCTCACCACAGTGATTCGTACCTTAACCCCCCACCTGACTACTATAGCTTCTTCTGAGACCAAGCCAATGCCGGGCTAAAATTTCCCTTACACTCCGACCTACTCCAGATGAGCCAGTTGTACCGCCTACCCTTGAACCAATTTCCTCCTTACGCGATCCGCCTCGTTGTCAGCTTCATCATGGTATGTCGATCCCGCCTTGGAAAACTTGACCCCGAGCTTTATTTCTATTGCCATTGGCTTAGGCCCCTTAACAACTCACCCTACCTCGCACGCCGCAACAACACACATTTCTTATGACAACCTAAGTCAAAGGTCCATAACTGAAAACACAAATTTTTCTTCGTCCGTCCTCCACTTCTTAAGTGGTAAGAACCACTCACCAAGCCTTGCAAAAACTCAACATCGTGACAATGGGCTTTTGCACCAGCACAATTATTTCTAAGTCCTGCAAGACCTACATGTTTGACTTCGTACGGCGGCCCCCGCTGAGGTGACCTCCTTACGACATTCGTTGCCAAGCTCAATAGGTCGCGGACGCTACTTCAACTAGTTGTCACCTATCTATGATCGTCGCCGAGCTCTGCGAGCTTCAACGAGACTAACAGGTTGTCGCCCCATGGAGGTCGTCACCTAGCTCCGCAAGCTGAGACGAGACTAGCAGGCTTTCGCCCTACAAAGGTCGTCGCCTAGCACCGCAAGTTTAGACGAGACTGACAGGCTTTCACCCTACGAAGGTCGTCGTCTAGATCTGCGAGCTTAAGCGAGACTGACAGGCTTGCACCCTACAAAGGTTGTCGCCTAGCTCCGCGAGCTTAGACGAGAGTGACAGGCTTTCGCCCTACGAAGGTCGTCGCCTAGCTCCGAGCTTAAGCGAGACTGACAAGCTTGTGCCATAGAAATGTCGTCACCTAGCTCCGTGAGCTTAGACGAGACTAACAGGCTTGCGCCTTATAAAGGTCGTCTTCTAGCTCCGCGAGCTTAGACGAGACTGACAGGCTAGCGCCCTACAAAGGTCGTCACCTAGCTCCACGAGCTTAGATGAGACTAAAAGGATTGCACCCTACAAAGGTCGTCGCCTAGCTCTGCAAGCTTAGACGAGAGTAACAGGCTTGCGCTCCACAAAGTTCGTCGACTAGCTCCGCAAGCTAAGACAAAACTAACAGGTTGACGCCTTACAAAGGTCGTCGCCTAGCTCTACGAGCTTAGATGAAACTAACAGGCTTGCGCCCTACAAAGGTCGCTGCCTAGCTCTGCAAGCTTAGACGAGACTGACAGGCTTGCGCCCTACAAAGGTCGTCGCCTAGCTCCGCGAGGTTAGACGAGACTAAAAGGATGACGCCTTACAAAGGTCATCGCTTAGCTCCGTGAGCTTAGACGAGACTAACAGGCTTGTGCCCTACAAAGGTCGCCGCCTAGCTCTGCAAGCTTAGACGAGATTGATAGGCTTGCACCCTACAATGGTCGTCGCCTAGCTCCGCGAGCTTAGACGAGACTAACAGGCTTACGCCATACAAAGGTTGTCGCCTAGCTCTGCGAGCTTAGACGAGACTGACAGGCTGACGCCCTACAATGATCGTCGCCTAGCTCCGCGAGCTTAGACGAGACTTATAGGCTTGCGCCCTACAAAGGTCATCGCCTAACTCCATAATCATAGACGAGACTAACAGGCTTACGCCCTACAAAGGTCGTTGCCTAACTCTGCAAGCTTAGACGAGACTAACAGGCTTTCGCCTATGAAGGTCGTCGCCTAGCTCCGCGAGCTTAGACGAGACTGACAGGCTTGCGCCCTACAAAGGTCGCCGCCTAGCTCCGTCAGCTTAAACGAGACCAACAGGTTTTTGCTCTACGAAGGTCGTCACCTAGCTCCGCCAGCTTAAAAGAGACTGACAGGCTTGCGCCCTACGAAGTTCGTCGCTTACCTACACAAGCTTAGACGAGACTAACAGGCTTGCACCCCCTACAAAGGTCGTCGCCTAGCTCCGTGAGCTTAAGCGAGACTAACACGATTTCGCCCTACAAAAGTCGTTGCCTAGCTCCGCAAGCTTAGAAGAGACTAACAGGCTTTCGCCCTACGAAGGTCGTCGCCTACCTCCGCGAGCTTAAACGAGACTGACAGGCTTGCGCTCTACAAAGGTCGTCCCCTAGCTCCGCAAACTTAAGCAAGACTTACAGGCTTGCGCCTTACAAAGGTCGTCGCCTAGTTCCGCGAGCTTAAGCGAGACTGACAGGCTTGCGCCCTACAAAGGTCATCGCCTAGCTTCGCGAGCTTAGACGAGACTAACAGGCTTGCGCCCTACAAATGTCCTCGTCTAGCTCCGCGAGCTTAGACGAGACTGACAGGCTTGCGCCCTACAAAGGTCGTCGCCTAGCTTCGCGAGCTTAAGCGAGACTAACATGCTTTCGCCCTACAAAATTCCACACAAGAAAAGAATCATGAGGATAAAACATCAAATGAAATCTTATTACTTGTCTCGTCGAAACATAACAAAAACAAACGAAAGCAATAAAAAATAAGACGACTTCAATAACGCATAATATTTCTTCAAATGTAATATGTTCCACGATCATGGCAGCAGCCACCCCTCTGCATCACGAAGTTCATAGGTGCTTTCAACAAATACCTTTTCGATAGTATAAGGACCTTCCCAGTTCGGCTCCAACTTCCCAACATGCTTCAAGACGTCGGCATGACGCCAAACCAGGTCCCCCACTTGGAATCGTTGAGCTCGAACTGACTTGTCACGGGCAGTCCTCATCCGCTGCTTGTAAGCCATTGTCCTTAATCTCGTCTGGTCACGCAACTCGTCCATCAGATCAAGTGCCTCTCTTCTGAGCTCGACATCCATCATTTCATCCTGAGAGCCTATCCCTAATTCTTGTCTTTTTCGTTGGCGCGAGCACACGGGCAAGTCATCTTTCCTCTTTTTATTCTATGCTTCAGTCGTTTTCAACGTAACCTCATAACACCGTCGAGCTGGGTTGTGTGGCTGCCGATCTACCGCGCATTGTCGCCGCATGGCTGCCGGCTGGTCCTCGGGCCCGTGATTCGGTTGGTTCATCGAGATTCATTGATCTTTGTGATCTCTCGATCATCAATCCACGATCACAAAACAAAAAATATAATTTACAAAGTTACATAATCTGATCCTTGATCCAACAAACGGATGTAGCTGTTTTCTAAACAAATAATTAAATCTATTCGGCCAACCCCCGGGCGAATAATGATTACAAACATTCATCCATTAGTTCCTCGACATATCCCAGGCTTTAAAACCGAGTTATGCGAATATAATCCAATATATATGGCAGCGTTTGAGCACATCTTGTTAAATAAAGCAATAAAAAATCGAACTTTGTACAAAACGAATTAACCAAGTGCTCTGATACCACTTGTTGGGATATGTGAGGATCTCGTTATATACAAGTCACGAATTCAATAGCAAATATAAACCTATGCGCAGCGGATCTAAAGGTTTGACGTAGAAAACTTACGGCTTAAAATTTTCTGAATCTGTCGGATTCGGGATGACCAGGAATAGCACACGAACATAACTGGATCACAAGAACGAAAGCAAGGTCTGTTCGTCGCGTGGATCGGATCGTGTCATCGGTCGTGTCACATGCATATGCCGGTCGGATCGCGGCTTTCGGCTGCCGGTCGTGTCGAGCGGACTGCTCGTGTCACGGCGGTCATCCGGCTACTCACGGCGGCGATCGGCTCGTCGGCGGCTGGGGTCGGCAGTCCTCGGCTTCGGGTCTTGGATCGTCGACCTCTATGGAAGATCACCGGGTCTTGATTACCAATGGATCTTCTACTGTATTATTCAAGCACCTTCTTCAACTTGTACCAGTGGAGCAACAAGAAGAAGAGCTTGAATGAGAACTAAAAGAGAGAGAGAGAGAGAGTGATGGCGGACGGTTTTTCACGTGAATTTTGGAATTCTCTTCTCTTAACATGAGCTTAATGATATATGTATACAGCTACAGTAGGGACCCTTAGGAGATTAGGAATAGGCCTTCTTAATTATTTAGACTAACTGTGGGCCAACCCACTCTTCTACTAATTAAATAATATTATGGGTCGCCAACATAATATTATTGCATTCCCTTTTCCTAGCCCAAATTATATTTGAGACTCCAATTATAATTACTCGATTTACCTCCCACGTTTAAGATATAATGTCCATTCATTAACTCGATTACTGACAATCAAGAATTGATTAATTTATTATGATTTCACGGAAGCTAGCGCTCGTTCAACACATTATTATTATGCCAAAACTTAATCCACCTGCAGGGTTTAACATAACAATCCTTCATGAACTCACTCCGAGGACATCATCAAACTAACGCACATGGTGACCGTAAATATCCTAACAGCACATCCTACATACAACAATATTACCCAAGACGGTAGGAATATTAATCCAGCGAACTGAACCTCACCCAAGTGAATCAAAGTAATATATGTTGCATATATATGTCTGTTTAATATCTTACGGGTTAAGAGAATACAGTAATCAACCGAGGCCTAGTTCGTTTACGACAATCAGTATAAAACGAACTTCTTCTCTCTGGGATCTTGTTCAATACATAAATGTACTAGTGCAACTAATTAGTCAAGACCAATTGTACCGTTGACACTACAACCGTTCGGATGGGATGTTCATTTCCATCTAGGTTGTGAACCACAATTCTTGTTTCGCAAGTAACTAATAGAATGATCTTCTGTTCGCCCGATAACGACCCATACTATCTAAGTGCAAAATAGCAGAGATAACTTGTTTAATCTAACATGATTCTCATTCATAAAGGGCAAACGTGTAATAACATCCAAAGTCAAGCTTTCAGTATATAACACTAACAACTACAAGTNAAAATCAAATAATAGAGTACGAATGGGGATTACCCCTACAAGCCGAAACGAAACAGAGATAATCATACATACTATATGACCTAGAAGACAACACACACGGAAGAAAGCGGGTTGCTATTAAGCAGAAACCCACTTCAACCCTACTACAACACAAGCCATCTACTACAAAACGCAAGAACACACACCACACCTAACCACAACCCCAACAAAAAAACATATACAGAAAGGCATCCCAAACTGAAAAAAATAAACCTAGCTACCGAAGGGTTCGGACTGAGTCTCTACTGCCCCAAAGACTAGAATCCTCAGCCCAAATCTTCATAGCTATGTCCTCTGGCATTTGCTAAATTCTTCCCAGTCTCTTATAGCACTCTTCATCGCCAGAGGCTCTGGCATCCACACCTTCTCGTAGACCCATAAATTTCGGGATTTCCACAACCACCATAGTATGTAGGTAGATAGTTGTATCCTCCTCTCAGCACATTCTGACTTTGGTAAAGAGGTAATTCACCACCACAATGCCTTGAAGTCTTCCTTTCTACTGTGATCAAAATCCCAAGAAACAGGAGTCATCTTCCACACCTGTTTAGCTCTATTAAACGTGAAAAAGATGTGTTCAACTATTTCCTCTTCTTCACCACACCCTTTACATCTTACTTCAATTTGCACACCTCTCTTGACCACATTGCAGCTAACAAGTAGAATCCCGGAAAAACATCTCCATATGAAATGTTTGATTTTCCCCTTCACTCTCAAATGCCAGCATCTCATCCTTGCAGTCTTGTTCAACTTTACAACTTTACTACTTTCAGGTTTCTTTAGACTGTGGCTTTTCTCCAGAATCAGTTTGGAATATGATGTTGCCACAGAAAACCTACCTTTAGTGTCAAAAGTCCACAACAACTTATCCTGCTGAAATTTAATCATTAGAATTTTCTTACAATCTTCCTCTACATAGAACAACTTTAAAGCCTCTCCATTCCACTATCTGCCTCCTATTGCTATTAACTCTTTCACCCAATGGCCACATCCATCAACTCCATCCTTCAGTTTAAGTCTACCAATCCCTGCCTAGTTGTGATCAAGAATTTTGGTAGATACACCATTTCTGATTTCCACTTTCAACACCTTACTTAATCTGGGGAAACATATTTAACCAGCAATTCTAAAGCCAGGAGCCATTTGGCTTTTTTGTACAATCAAGGTGATTAGACCTAGGGTAATACCTGCTTTTCAGAACTTTACTCACAAGAAGATAAGGGACTGTTAGAATTCTCCATAATTGTTCAACATTAAGGCTTGGTTAAAGAGCTTCAGATCCTGGAATCCCAACCCTCTCAGGCTCTCTTGGTAATATAAGGTCTTTCCAAGCTTTCCAGTGTAGTCCTCTACTATGCTCATCCCCTTTAATCCACTAAAAATTTGCACAAAACTGTGATATGCCTTTGCAGATGCTCTCAGGGAACTGGAAACATGACATCACAAACACAAGCAGTGCATTTAACACTGCCTTAATAAGGACTTCCTTTCCTGCTGTTGAAAGGAATTTGTTCTTCCAGCTTTTAATCCTACATTGCACAGCCTCAATCACAAAGTTACATGTTTCTTTTTATGATTTCCTAATTCCCAGAGGCAGGCCTAGATATCTGGTGGATTTCTTGACATATATACCCCTCAAGATCTCACAAATTCTCATCTGAAAGGGGAAGGGGTATTTTAACTCAATAATAAGGAGAAGTTCTTCAAGTTAACTAACTGCCCAGTAAAAGGCTTATAGCTCTCAAGTATTTGCAAAATAACCAAAGCTTGGCTCTCCTCAGCTTTACAAAACAAGAGGGGGTCATCTACAAATAGTAAATGAGTAAGACTAGCCCCCCTCCCCCTAGCTATGCTCATCCCTCTATATTTGCCCATCCCAACTTCACATTCAATAGAAGCAGAAAGCACTTCAGTCACCAGCAAGAAAAATGTAAGGAGGTAAGGGATCTCCTTGTCTGAAACCCTTAGAAGGCTTAACTAACCCACAAACTCTCCCATTTAAATTGAAAGAAAATACAGAAGAGGAAATACACACCAAAACTCATCACACAAACCTAGGGTGAAACCCCATTTTCAATAAAATATCCCTAACACAACCCTATTCCATCCTGTCATTCGCTTTTTCTATATCCAATTTATCCGCCAAAAAAGCATGAGCCCCAGACCTATGTCTATTAAGAAAATGGAAAGCCTCATAAGCTATAACAACATTGTCCAATAATTGCCTTTGAGGCACAAAAGCAGATTGTAATTCACTGAGATAAAACTCTTAGCACATTTTCAACTTTGGAAAATGATTTTAGAGATAACCTTATAAACAACATTGCAAAGACTAATAGGAAGAAATTGGCTCATGGATTCAATTTTAGACATTTAGGCACAAGGGTAATCAAAGTATGGTTCCAGGACTTCAGCAAACATATTAGAATAAAAAAAGCTAGAAGTAGCAGAGCATAAATCAGATTTTAATAAACCCCAAAAACGTTGGAAAAAAAGAGGTGTCATACCATCCTCTCCCGGTGCTTTGTTTGGATTCAGGCTGAACAGAGCTTATTTGATCCACTTCTCCTCCAAAGGGGCTACTAGATCATTGTTAAGACTCAGAGATATGGTTTAAGGGATGTTGTGCAAAAGGCTTTCCCCAGCTCTTGAGCCTTCAGACTAAAATAGCTTATCATAGAACTGACACACCAAATTTCAATGTCTTTCCTTAGTTTCAGCCACTCTGCCTCCATCACTCACTAGCCTACTAACAGAATTTCTTTTCCTCCTTTGTAATGTATAAGTGTTCGTATCCCCCTCCTTCAACCATAACACCTTTGCTTTTTGCTGCCAAAAAACCTCTTCAGCATGATAAGCATTCTCCAATTCTTTTCCCATTCCTCCCAGTTCCTTGCTCCCCCAGCCAATCTCATCTCTTCAAGCTTTGAGTTCAATTTAAAATTTCTAAGGTACTCACTAGATTCGGTTAGATAGAATTGTATTAGGTATATCTGTATGTAAAACTTAAGGTACATGTAGCAAAAATTGAAGCCAGTTTTTATGCGTTTTATTTATATGTAAGTATCTAGAAAATATTTGTACAAAAATATTTGTAAATTTATAATTTTGCAAAAATTACATTTCGCCTACCTAACTGTCCAGCAATTTACACTTTCTCTAGAAAACTATTGTTTTTATACTTTGCCTATATCTAATTTGCTTTTTTGTACATTTTGTCATTTCAGGTCATCGCCGGCCTCATAAACCAACATGTGTAGCAGACGGTGACAAAAAATGAAAAAGTGTACAAAAAATCAAAGTTATGTAGGCAAAGTGAAAAAAAAAAAGTTTTGTAGACAAAGTGTAAATTTCCGAATAGTTAAATAAGAAAGGTTATTTATTCTTATAATTTTTGTTGATAATCTTTACACATCTACCTACGAAATATAAAAGTAGGTAAATGCTTAGGAAAATTTTGTAGTAAAGTTCATGTACGTAGATGTAGGAAATTGGCAGACAATCCACCTGGAAAAAAATTAGATTCAATGTATCACACAACAAAAAATTTGGATAAATAGCTAAAAAAAAATGGTATGAATTTTTTAACTTATTTACGAACAAATTATATTTGTTGATATATAACTAAAATGGTTTATAAATTAAATTAAGGAACAAACAATCCACAATTTTCTTTTCTTAATCATTGGCAAAATCCAATTGCAGGAGGTGGTTGTACAATAAAAAACTGGTGCACATTGATAGTATGCACATTTTCTTTATATTATAATATAAAAAGAAAAAAAAACTATTTGCTTTTTTGTTTGAGATCAGACACAGAGTTGCCCTAAATTCGTGACGAAGGATTCTGAGCACTACAGAGCCAATTGAACGTCGCCAAGGGAGTCAAAATTGATGTGAGGCGGCTTCAGAGGAAATTAATTGAGCACAACATGCACTGTGGATAAAATTAATGTTATAGCCACTTTCCTTTGATTGTAATATAATTAAACTAGTACTCATCCCGTGCATTTGCACGAAGGAGAATATTTAGAAAAAAAAAATAATATAAAAATAAAAAATAAAAATACATAATCATAATTTAATTCATAAAAAAAATATGAATTCAGGAAATGATTATAATATTATTGAACGCTTCTTTGTATACAACATTCATGGTTTCATATCAGAATCACCATCATCACATATAATTATCTTCAAGCACTTCCGATTCGTGACTCTAGAAAGAGCAACATGCAATTGTCCATGACTGAAAACAGGGTTTGTCAACATTAAGCCGACGTGTGAGAGAGATTGGTCTTGACTCTTGTTGATCGTCATAGCATAAGAGACCATGATAGGAAATGGTCTCCGCTGAAACTTGAATGGTACCCTCAAACAAATAAGGAACAATAAAATGTGTGCCGAATTTATTATAATTGTCATCAAATATAAACATTTGGGTCGAAATTATTTATTAAACAAATAATTGCATTATAAAAAATTGTTGAATTGGGTTGGATAACATATTAAAAAAATGTGGTGAATTGGACTTAAGTTTTTATAAAAAAAAAATCTGTAAAAGGTGACTTTGGTCAATAATCTCAATAAGAATATTTGTTTAATGGGTCCGATTTGGTAAAGCCCCGAAAAAATAATTTTCAAATTGAACCCAAACACATTTTGTTTAACAGAAAAAAAAAAGAATCTGGTAATCGGTAAGACCGGTTATCCAAAAAAATGGTTACAAAACCCTCGACTTAAATAATACGAACACTCCATGATACAAGCTCACTTCTCTCTTGTTATTAGCGGATGTGTATTTTATCTCTGTCAAAAATATTCAATATCTCATTTTTCTTATCAATATTTGCCATAATCATGCTCTTTTCTTTGTTTTTTCGGCGATATATTGTGATCAAATTCAAAAAAATTTCGAAAAATAAAAAATTTCAAACAAAACAAAGCTATAACATCAAAATCATTCCGATTTTACAATTCTATTTTACTAAATCATAGTAAAACAGTCCAAATCGGCCGATTACATAACAATCTATCAAGATATGGAATTTTTTATTTTGATTTAAGGTTGTCATCCCTATTTTGCTAAAATGCTTCAATGAATCATAAGAAAATGGCTCAATCGGACGATTATATTACGGATCTATCAAAATCTGTAATCCTTGTTAAGAATTTATGATTTTATATTTTTTATATTTGTAAAACCGTGTTTTCAATTAATTTCAGAAGTCGATTTGATTTTTTATTTTTATTTTTATTTTATTTTTTCTTTTAATTTGTCGTCTCTATTTTGCTAACATACTTCAATGAATCATAAGAAAAATGTTCAATATGACGATTGTAGTACAGATCTATCAAGATCTATAATGCGTGTTGAGAATATATGTTTTTCTTTAACCATGTTTTCAGTTGATTTCAGAAGTAGATTAGATATAAATCTTATTTTAATATTTGTTTTGTCGTTTTCTTTTAAAAATTTTGAATATCTACACAATTTGATTTTTTTGGTCAAAACATAGATTTGTTTTTGCAAAAAATGAACGGATATTGTTACATTTAAAGATGTTCTTATGGTTTTTTGAAAAATATACATGTTGTTTAGTATCAACAGTCGACTTGCACATAAATATGAGTCGTATGTTTGGTCTACAGATCTTTAAGTACACTTTATTTCTATTCGCAAATTTGTTAAAAAAAAGGTTTCGATATTCATGTAAGTTTATTATTAAATATTTTATTTTAATTTTAAGAAAGTGCAATCAAACAGAGGTTAAAGAACTAAAAAAAAAGTAAGAAAAACATAAAGCAACGAAAAATTAATAAAAAAAATATCATTCTTGAATTTTGTAGGGAATAAATGGAAAGTGCAATTACAATAAAAACCAATGACTCATTAAGCCAACCAGATTAAAAAAAAAAAAAAACCAAAAAAAGTTTATGAAGATCAGATTTTTTTCAACTTAGGTAAAAAAAGATAAACTATTTAACCAATATAAATAACAAATAAGAAAAAGGGTAATTATTTACATTCTTAAACTTTATGAAAAAAATAATGGAAATGGTAATTACAGCAAAACCCGTGACTCATAGGGCATAATATAATCAAATGCAGTATAATATAATTAAATAAGAGAAATAGTAACTTTTTTTGCGTGAATTGAAAGTAATAAAATTAAATGCTGAAATTTTAGGCAGTATAATGTATTTAAATGCATGTCAATAAAATTAAATAATGTTGTTCCAAATTTTATAGTAACTTTTTTTGGCGGGATTTGAAAGTAATAAAATTAAATGCTGAAATTTTAGGCGGGATAATATAATTAAATGCATGTCAATAAAATTAAATGATGTTGCTCCAAATTATATATATATATATATATAATTAAAAATATTATTCAATACTATTTTTAAGATTTTTTTATTGTGCTTTGTCATGTATATTTATTGTCATTTTAAGGTTTAGGAATTTTTTTAATTTATATTTACTATATTTGATAAAGAATTTAGTTACTCATTATTTTAATTTGTCTGACTGTATATTATGAATATTTTAATTCTTCTAGTCGATAAAGGAATTGACACAAACTTGTTACTTTGTTTATTTTACTTTATTTTGTTTTATTTTATTTTTTTTTTCTTGTGGTTTGATCGGTTCTTGTTACTTTGTCTTTAATGCCACAGCTTGACTGACGCTTGGAAAAGTTGTATTCACCTGTAGTCTTTGTTTTTTCAATGAATAATTTATTTTTATTTAGTTTTTTTTAATCAGGGACAAGTTAACTCAAATATTATCACAATTTAATTTATGCTAAAATCAATTTAATGTATATATTACTTTCTATCATTTGCTTTGTTATTTTAATTTAAATAAATAGTATTCCATGCTATTTTTAATTTATGAAGTCAAAGTTTCTAAATAGTTGTATTTTAAATTTTTCAAGCAATATTATTTTATAATTTAAAATAATTCATGTTATGAAAATTATGATTTTTTTTTTAAGTCAACAATTCACATAATGACTCGGCAGTCAGCTCACTAGTTTTCCTTTCGAATCATACATGAACAATCAAAATTATTTAATGCACATTTTTATATTAAAACTATAAACTTATACATATAAAAAACATTAATTTTACATTACTTTATGCTATTTTATTGCATTATATATATTTGCTATTTATTTTGTGAGAAACTTGTAGGACATTCATTATTTTTAAACTAATTTCAATAGATTATTAGTTTAATTTTTATTTCAGAAAAAAATATTTTTTACATATAAAATGGTAGTGTCAAATCGAAATCTTTAATAAGTGATTAATTTGCTATACCATAAAAATGGGTAACCAATAAAAATTTATTAAATTATTATTTAAAAAAAAATATATTCATATATAAGTCAAAAAGAAAGACAAGAAACACAAATAATATGATCATATATTCATATATGTACACACACATTCACATCTAATGGCATGAAATTAAAAATACAAATAGTATGAAAAGTCTAAAAGTCCTACTTGAAACTTATCCATATTATATCTATAGAAGATTGTGAATGGCATGAAATTAAAAATACAACTAGTATGAAAAATCTAAAAACTCCTACTAGATACTTATCCTGTTATCCATATTACATCTATAGATTGAAAAGGGAAACCAAACTACTCAGTGAACATGAAATTTAATTTATTAGTTTCATAATAAAAGATTTTATACCTTCATAAAATTTTGTTTGTATAATTTTAATCCCCTAGAAAAAGATATATTCCTGTCCCTGAAGAGTTCTGCTGTGTTCTGGATCGATGATTAACAAAGAGAGATTTATTGTGTGTATCTATAATGTTGTATACTTGTATTGTATGGCTAGAACATGTATAATATATTTAGCTTGTTAGTTTGTGAAGAATTTCAGGTTGGATCTAAAAACCATTTCTCAAGAACATAGAATCCGTACATTGCGGCTGCGATTGATTGAAAATATGTGTTGCAACTTAACCCTACACCACCACTACACCTGTATTTATATGAACAGCTAAAATGACCTATGAGGATAGAAAGGGAAAAATACATAAAGGGAACAAAAGCAAAACAATATCTGCATGCATGGGCAAACAGACAAAATAAAAAAGCTTGACTATTCTTCATGAGTTTCAACAGCCCCCCTCAATTCGAACCGGCTGTGTGGTGAGACTTTGAGCTTAGCACGTAGCCGAGTGACGAATTGCACATTAAGTGGCTTTGTCAAAATGTCAGCAACCTGTTCAGAGTTGTGAATGTGATGAACATTTACTAATTGTGCTGCCACTTTCTCTCTAACAAAGTGATAATCGAGTTCAATATGTTTGGTTCTGGAATGATGGATTGGATTTGAGGCTAAGGCAATAGCACTCTGATTGTCTACCCATATAGCAGGTGTGAAAGGTTGTTTAATCCTCAACTCTTTGAGCAAAGACACAATCCACATTACATCAGCACAAGCATGAGACAAACTCTTGTATTCTGCTTCTGCACTAGATTTTGAGATTGAGTTCTGCTTCCTAGAGCTCCATGATATGAGATTACCTCCAAAGAAGATGCAATATCCCGTTGTTGACCTTCTATCATCAAGATCAGAGCCCCAGTCTGAATCTGAAAACCCCACAAGGCCAAAATTCTGAGATTTTGTGATGTTCAGACCAAAATTCAAGGTGCCGCTACATACCTTAAAATTCTTTTTATTTCCTTCCAGTGTGTGTCTAAGGGATTTGACATGTATTGGCTGATCTTGTTAACACTGTATGCCAATTCAGGTCTAGTAATGGTCAAGTATTGCAGACCACCCACTATGCTTCTGAAAAGAGTTTCATTAGTGCAACATGTTCCATCATATTTGCTGAGATGTGTTGATGTGGCCATAGGAGTAGCAATTCCTTTGGCTTTGGCCATTGATGCTCTTTGAAGAAGCTCTTGAGCATATTTTTTCTGACATAGGAAAATTCCATCCTCAGTTTTACTAATTTCTATTCCCAAGAAATGTTGTAATTCTCCCATGTCCTTAAGGGAATTTTTTTTACCAAACAGTCCTATGATTTTGTTGATCTCATCAGTGTTGTTCCCAGTAATTAATATGTCATCAACATATATCAGTAGGTATATAACTGTTTTCCCTTGCAACTTCACAAACAGTGACTTGTCTGCTCTTGCACACACAAAACCAAACTTCTGTAGGGTGTTTTTGACCTTCAAAAACCAGGCTCTAGAAGCCTGCTTCAAACCATAAATGGATTTGGTCAACTTGCATACTAGAGGAACTTCTGACTCACTCTCAAAAGCAGGTGGCTGCATCATGTAAATGTCCTCAGAGAGTTCCCCATTGACAAAGGCATTATTAATGTCTAGTTGCCTGATTGGCCAACCTAGAGAAGTAGCTACGCTGAGAAAATTTCTGATAGTAGTATGCTTAGCAACTGGACTGAAGGTTTCTTGAAAGTCAAAACCTTTTGCTTGAGAGAATCCTTGAGCTACAAGTCTTGCCTTGTATCTGCTCACTGCTCCATTAGCATCTCTCTTAACCTTGAAAACCCACTTGCATCCTACAATGTTTTTTCCTTGTGGTGGACTTGTGAGAAACCAAGTCTTGTTTTTCATTAAAGCCTCATATTCCTTTCTCATACCTTGTTTCCATCTTTTTGAATTAAGAGCCTCTGATAAGCTGCTAGGTTCACAATCCTCAACTGTACTGGTTAAGACTCTTGGTTTTAAGATCCCTGCTCTCAATCTTGTTACCATGTGATGTTTATTCTGATTGGTGTTAGGATCACTATGGGTTTGGTTTTCTGGTGTGTTTGAGGCTGAGATAGGGAGATTCACATAGATGGGAATAGTGCTGTTGGTTTTTGAGGAGGACTGAGAGTTTTGTGGTGGAGTGTGAGCTGCAGTATTTGGTTGTGGTGATGAAGTCTGAGGGTTTTGTGTGTGGTGGTAAGGATTGTTTTTCTTTTTCTGAGGTATTAGAGGTGGACTACCTATTTTGAGATCAGTGTTCTCAAGAGGAACTGTTTGTTTGGTAGTTTGTTGAGCGTAGGGAAATATATTCTCATGAAAAACCACATGTCTAGAGATGATGACCTTACCATTTGGAAGGAGGACCTTGTAGCCTTTATGTGAGCTACTGTAACCAATAGAAGTTGAGGGCTGTGACCTTAGTTCCAATTTGTTTTTGTTGTAACTCCTGAGATGAGGGAAGCACAGACATCTAAAAACCTTGAGACTGTTATAGTTTGGCTTATGGTTGTGTAGCATTTCTAGAGGACTTTTGAATTGTAACCCTTTTGCATGAACTCTGTTAATGGTGTAACATGCTGCAGCTATGGCATCATCCAAGAATTTTGTTGGCAAATGAGATTGAGCCAAAAGAGATAAGCCCATTTCCACAAGGTGCCTATGCTTCCTTTCTGCTACTCCATTTTGTTCAGGAGTATGTGGACAGGAAATTCTATGCACTATCCCATTTTGTTGCATGTAGGAAGCTAGTGACCTATACTCTCCTCCCCAGTCACTTTGGAAAACCTTAAGAGGTAAGTTGAACTGTTTCTCTACCATGGTTTTGAAATGCAGAAAGATATCATGGACCTCTGACTTATGTTTCATAAAATACACCCATGTGAATTTACTGAAGTGATCAATAAAGCAAACATAATAAATATACCCATTGCTTGACTTCATAGGTGCAGGACCCCATAAATCTGAATGAACAAGTTGTAAAGGTTGCAAATATTGAGTTTCTGAAATCTCAAAAGGCAGTTTGTGACTTTTAACCACAACACAAATAGAACAAAGATCATGTTTCTCATTCAAGTCATAATTCAAATTACAGAAGTTCAAGGCTTTAACTACTACATCATATGTAGTGTGGCCTAACCTCTTGTGCCACAGTTCTAGACTGTTCTTTCTTGGAAAGCAAATTAAACCTGATACTGGTGAGACCACTTCACTTCCTTCTTCCAGAATTCTTTGTTTGTTTCTTGTAGGGTGCAAGTCAAACTGATACAATCCCTCACTGAGTCTCCCTTGGAGTTGAACATCCCGAGTTGCTTGGTCCTTCACAAAACAAACATGTGGGTGAAATTCAAAGTATACACCATTGTCTTTTGCAAACTGAGAAACTGACAACAGGTTCTTTGTCACACTTGGGACATGGAGAAGCTTTTTTAATACAAACATTCTGTTGGTAAAGGAAGATTTAACTTGAGTTGCACCAATAAAAGAGATAGGCTCACCAATGCCATTTCTCATTTGCAGCCTATTATTTCTAAGGTACTCATTTGCTATGCTCAGATTTGAGAAGTCATTGGTAACATGGTTTGAGGCTCCAGAATCAGGGTACCATATTCCACTATCCATGCCTATTTCTGAATTGTTGGATGAGTTACCAGGTGTTTGGACCATGTTCAATGCTGGTTGGGACTGGTTTCTATTGAAGGTGTTTTGTTGAGAGGATTGGTTTGGTGAGTAGGACTGGTCAAACCTATGCCAGCACCTGTCTGCTGTGTGACCAGGAATGCCACAAACTTGGCATGTCACTCTTGGTGACTGAAACCTTCCTCCTCTTCCTCTGTAGGAGCCTCTCCTACCACCTCTTCCTCTCCAGTTGTTAGTAAAGGGCTGGTTTCTGCCTCTGTTGCTGGTGAAATTTTCTTGATTTGAGTGGCTTGTCCCTTTTGAAACAACATTAAGTGTTGGCTGAGATCCATCTGTGTTGATGTGTTGAGCATTTGTGGTTATGAAGTCTAGCCTTGACTCATATGTCAAAAGTAAGGCTTGAAGTCCAGCATTGACCAAGGCTCAAGTCTTGCGGTGACAGCAACCATGATCGAATTGTAGTCTTGTCCCAAACCACTTAACACATGCAAAATCTGATCTGATTCTGAAATTCTTTCACCAACAGCAGCTGAGAGGTTAAAGCAAGTTTTCATTTTGTTCAAATATTCTCTCATGGTCAAGTTTCCCTTTTTCATTGTCTGTAGTTCGAGTTTATGCTGCATTATTCTAGCCCTTGACTGACTTGCAAAATTTTTCTCTAAAGCATTCCAGATTTATTTAGAGCTAGAAAGTCCAACAACCAGAATAAGATTACCTTGACTGAGAGAAGATAAGATCCATGAAGCTAAGAGCTGGTCCTGCCTTTGTCAAGTGTCATGTTCAGGGTTGAGCATGGGTAAGTTCCCTTCTTCTGGTGTGATGAACCTGGCAGGTGGATTAGCGGTCGCAGAAATGAACGATTCCAAGCCATATCCTCGTATGGCAGTAAGGATTTGTTGTTTCCATATGAGAAAATTGGAATCTTCCAGTTTAATGGTGATAAGCTGAGATTGAGAAAAAATGAGTTGGCTTGCAGCTCCATTTTGATTTGTCAAGCTAGAGCTGCCTGGTGTAGTGAAGGCCATGATAAAAAGGAGAAGAAAAAGAAACTTAAAAAGGAAGAAAAGATGTGGCTCTTGATACCATGAAGAATTTCACGTTGGATCTAAAAACCATTTCTCATGAACATAGAATCTGTACATTGTGGCTGTGATTGATTGAAAATATGTGTTGCAACTTAACCCTACACCAACACTACACCTGTATTTATATGAACGGCTAAAATGACCTATGAGGATAGAAAGGGAAAAATACATAAAGGGAACAAAAGCAAAACAATATCTGCATGCATAGACAAACAGACAAAATAAAAAAGCTTGACTATTCTTCATGAGTTTCAACAGTTTGTAGGATCTTCTAGCCTCAGATTTCGCTCGTACATACTTAACAAATAGGTATCATCTCATATCACTGTTAGATTGATTAAAACTTTAGTCTCAACCCAATATATAATGTACCAGGCAAAGAGAGTATGTTGATTGCTGACATCCGTCATTTTTACGTGCATTTTATAGTGATTTTGGTGTCCGTTTCGTCTTAGTTTGATATATAATTATTTATGTATTTAATTAATTTTATTAAATAATGATGAAGAGTTGTATTTTGAGTTTTAACAGAAAATAGATCCGAAATAATTTTTGAAAACAAAATGGCGTAAAACGGACGAAAAACAAATAAGAACCATTTGGGACATGCCCAATTACGCAGCCGGCAAGAGTAATATGATATCCTATTTTATTATCTCTGTTAGGCCGAAAATAATCAGCCCATCATGGTACATAAGAAACAGCCCCAAAAAGAACAACTTAAGTGAGGGGACAAGAGACATTTCACCTAGGTCATTTTCCTCATTAAACCATCACGCGTACAGTGTAACCACGTCCAACCATTGCTGGCACTTCTCCACCTCGCCACAACACTGCGGCCGGACCAAATCGACACCTGAGACCACCATTGTGGCCATCACTTCCAGCCCTTCGCCGGAGGAGCAGCCTGGAGCCGTATAACGAACCGGAGATGCTGCTGTTGGAATCTGCCGGAAACGTCCGAGATTTTCCATACCCGATGAACTGTCATATTCCAAAAATCACACGACCTGCGTCTCGAGATCAGAACTAAACGCCGACCGCTCATGCTGAACCAGGAGCTGTATGTTTGAGAAGGAGCTTCGCAACCGAAAGTTACCGAAATTCGTCATGCACAATACCTGGACCTTTTTGACCACCGAAAACCACTGATCCCACCCTTGTCCCCGTGATTTTCTCTATAGAACGCTGGAAATGTGACCAGGAGCCGAAATCCGTAAAAAAAAATGGAGTTTCATCCACATATACGTCACACGAGTCGAGTGGTGTATGACACGAGTCGTGTCACTGGGAACGAGTCCGAAATGAGCTCTCGGCATTTTTACACAACTCGTGTGGCTTATGACACGATTCGTGTGCCAATTGTATGGATTTTACGCATTTTCCTTTTTTTACAGTTTTTTTGACCTATTTTGACTAGGACTTAACCCGAACTATTTAAGAGACACTAGGGCATGATTTTGAGTCTTTGGAGATTTTCAGATTTTGGAGACCTTTGGAGGCTAGAAACACGCCCAAGACGAGCGAGAAAGCCAAGAAGAAGAGATCGACGTAGCCGAATAAGCATTTTCTTTCTTTTTCTTTTCGCTTTTCAAACTCAATGTTTTATATTTATTTTGCTGATTTTGAAATCATGTTTTTAGGCTAGATTTATCTTAGATTCTAGGACTAGTACTCGAATTGATTTATGATTTAGTTTTTATGACTTTCATTCTGGTTTAACTTTCGTTTATGAAATTCTTTTGCTAATTTTGATTGTGTGAGTAGATGGCCACTATGAATGCATATTTGTGATCGATTTGAGATGGAAATGAGATAATTGATTACTATAATCGACTTGAGATGGAGAGAATAAACAGACCGAGAGGTTGAAATCCTAGGAATTTATGGAGCTAATTCATCTTGAGACCGAGAGGAGATAAATAGCAATTAATCTACGATTTAACTTATTCGAGAGAAATGTTAAATTAATTTAGCGATTATCTCTACGATTAGTAAATTAAATAAGGTTTGTATGAATATAAACGTTTCAGTAATTAATTCTAAGAAAAGCATAACCTAGAATCTATCTTTTGTATCTTGTTTTATTTTTATTTGTTTTAGATAAATTAGTTCTTAGTTTAATTCTTAGTTTGTAAATATCATCTAATTCATTAGTCTAGATAATATTTAATTGTTATTATTCTAGTACTTAATTAATTTAACTACAATCTATGTGGAATACGACCTTTGCTCGCCACTATCTATAGCTACGCCGTATACTTGCAGATAGCGAAAATAATTACCGAACAATTGCCACATTGATTGTCTCGTACACCTCGTACATGGGAAACTTCACCTATTATATTCTAACATTAATTTTACTTATAATTTAGTTTAATTCATTAAAAAGTAAAATTGTATTTAATTCTAAGATCATGTATACAAAAATAAAAATAGTTAAAAAATGTGGGTCTAAATTTAAAGCATGTTAGAAGTGATGACTCAACTATTTCGCCGCCATTCATGATCGTCGGCCACCACTACCGTCAACCGTTCTTCATCGCCCACCTACAAGTGATGAATTTCAACAAATAATATATTATTTCGAAATTCTAGACTCAATCGTCCCAATGGCATGCTTAATTTCATCACATGATATCTCAACCTTTGTTAAATCATTGTTAAAGTTTTAAAAAATTTAAAGAATTGTGAATTAAATTTTGTTGGAATGCCACCGGAGATTCAGCTGTTTGATTTTCGTGAATTGCATATGTACAGAAAGAACTTTACATAAGGAATCCAAAAGTATCTCCCGATTATCGATCTGACATTCCAATAGTCATAAGAACATTGGAAAAATTAGCATATTATAAGCAGCACGCGACTGCGGGATACCGATAGTATTCGGTAACTCGATTGTCCAAATTTGATGGGTGAACTCTCATTCTACTCATCTTTTTATTGGTAACAATACTATTAATCAATATGATATTTGGAGTTAGTTGTTTAGAGTTTGTACGAATCTATAATTTGAAGTTTCACCTTTTATAATTTACTACTCAATATATGAATAATTTAACACCTTTTAAATAAAATAAAATTTGGTTTACAATATTATTTCTTAAATATTTTAAGTAGGGACATGTTAGAGATTGAATAAAAAGTATTTTTTAAAATAATTTAATTAGGTAAAAAGACGCATTTCAACATTTCAACATTTTTAAATAAAACCCTCTCCCTTCCGCCGCTTCGTTTTCCCCAAAATAAAGCAAACCCTCATCTTCAGATCTGTGACGATTGCCTTCCTCAGCGGCAATCGAGTCTAGCCGGTGGTCGCCGGCCTTCGGCATCTTGGACCCCATCCCTATATTTCGTGCTTTCCCCTCCGTTACAATGGAGGCCGCCCTCAGCTTTCATGGACGGTCTTCGCCAATTCAGGCACTAGTTCGTGTTTTCAGTTTGACGGCTCCTCTGATGTGCAGTGGCGGAGCCGTGGTGCGGTTATTGGGGAAGGACGTGGCTCGGTTGCTTGTCGGAGTTGTTGGGCTGCTTCCAGTCGATTTGGGGGTCAGATCCGGGCCATGGACTTCTCTTACCTGCGGTGGAATGGAGGGCCTTGGGCTGCTTCCAGTCGATTTGGGGGTCAGATCTGGGCCATGGACTTCTCTTGCCCTCCCTCTATTTTCTCTATGCTTTGAGGCCCGGGAGGTGAACTGAGTACTGCTGAATCAGCTAGTGGTGTTAGAGGGTTTGGTCCAGTGTTCGGGGGCAAGTAGGTGTTGTGGCCGTGGTGCGTGTTGACTTGGATATTGTTTCGTGGCTGGAGATTCGAATCCATTAGGAAACTTACTGAGTGGTTTAGGCAGATCAGTTTTTGATCCTTCTGGCTAAGGGACTCACTTTGGGTCGACTTGTTCCGCTGTCTCGGCTCGGTTTAGCTGATTGGGGAAGGGCACATTTTGTTTTGTTTGAGTTTAGTTTTTATTTGTTTTGTAGTTTTTGTTTATTTTGTTTGATCTCGTGTTTTTAGTTTGGGCCGTTGTCCTCTGTCCTCACCCGAGTGATTACGTTATTAACATGTTGGGATCGTTTCTCACTCGGACTTAATCCTTTTGGGATCTGTTAGTTTGTGGTAGTTTTTGTGTTGTAGTGTTGTGTCTTTGTATTCTAGTGTTGCTAGCTCCGGCTCTAGGCGATCTTCAGATCCGCTCCCAGTTTATTCAGCCGTCTATTGTATCTTTCAGCCTTTGGCTGGTTTCTTTTCGCACGTTGTGCGTTATATAAAATATCTATCGGTTTGGAAAAAAACATTTAAATGGCTACATATTGTCATGTCATGTATGTATGAGCGTAGTTGATGGTAGAATGACCCTAATTTGTATTATTCATATTACTTAATTCTCATGTTGTTTGTGTTATAAATAAATATTCCTTAATGTCTTAATCTTCTTTTTTTTTTCTTTAGTAATTAATACGAAGCTATATTATGATCTCTTCATAGCCAATTTATTTTTTGAGCTTGTTGATGTTGCTCATATTGGTCGATCTGAATTAATGGACAATTGTGTCTTAATTATTTCCATGAGTCAACAAACTCGAGATCACACCAGCACTCTCCTCTGTTAGTGTTATATACTGAACGCTTGGCTTTGGATGATATTACAATTTTGTCCTTTATGAATAAGAATCATGTTCGATTAAACAATGTTTACGTTCTGTTGTTTTGCATTTAAATAGAATGGGTCATCATCGGATGAACAGAAGATCATTTTATTAGTTACATGCTAAACAAGAATAATGGTTCACAATCTAGATGGAAATGAACACCCCATCAAAACGGTTGTAGTGTCAACGGTACAGTTCGTCTTGACTGATTAGTTGCACTAGTACATTTATGTATTGAACATGATCCAAGAGAGGAGAAGTTTGTTTTATAGTGATCGTCATAAACGAATTAGGCCTCAGTTAATTACTGCGTTCTCTTAACCAGTAAGATATTAAACAGACATATACATGCAATATATATTACTTTGATTCAATATGGTGATGTTCAGTTTGCTGGATCAATAGTCTTACTGTCTTGGATAATATTGTTTGTATATATGATGTGCTGTTAGCATATTTACGGTGTCCAACTGCGTTAGTTTGATGATGTCCCCGAAGTGGGTTCATGATGGATTGTTATGCTAAACCCTGCAGGTGGATTAATTTCCGACATAATAATAATGTGATGAACGAGCGCTAGCTTTGGAAATATAATATATTAATTATTTCTTAAATGTCAGTAATCGAATTAATTAATGGACATTATATCTTAAACATGGGGAGGTAATTCGGGTAATTATTATTGGAGTCTCAAATGTAATTTGGGATAGGAAAGTGAGTGCAATAATATTACGTTAGTGGACCGTAATATTATTTAAGTAATTGGAGGAATGGGCCTAGTTTACAGTTAGTCCATTACTTAAGAAGCCCTGTTCCTATTCTCCTAAAGATCCCTACTGTAGCTCTATATATACATCATTAAACTCATGAGAAGAGAAGAGATCAGATAGAAATGTGATACACATTTCGAGCTTTATCTTCTTCTTGTCACTCCACCGGTACAAGTTGAAGAGGTGTACGAGTGATACAGTAGAAGATCCCGAAGATAATCGAGACATCGTGATCATCTACCGGAGCTGACGAACCACGACCCACCGCCGTGATCCACCGATCCCAGCCCGCCGGACAGACCACCGCGAAGAGCCCGATGCCGGACGACCAGCCGACGGCCGAACCCCATGTGACAACGACCTGTTAGATATGTTGTAAAAGCTTGACTACTTTCATATATGAACAATTCCATTTTGATCTGCCAATCATGTTTTAGTCAAAGTATTTATGATTGCAGTTTA
The DNA here is from genome assembly GCA_008636005.1 of Striga asiatica. Taxonomy (NCBI): domain Eukaryota; kingdom Viridiplantae; phylum Streptophyta; class Magnoliopsida; order Lamiales; family Orobanchaceae; genus Striga; species Striga asiatica. The sequence goes on along the minus strand of BKCP01005428.1, from coordinate 74,503 downwards.
TTTATTTATGTACTCATAACTCAATTATTCTACATTGTAGATAATATGGTTCATCGTGTCGAACAGTAAGATCATATTATCGGTTCCTTGTAAAATATAAATTAATTGTTCACAGTTTTTGAAATTAATTATATTCCATAATTTAGATTCTATTAGGAGAGAAAAATTCCTTCTAGAATATTAACTAGGGTTAGGAGACTATGGAGTTTTCTACAAGGTAGTAAAGGTTCGGAGGAATAGGACTTCTAGATGGGATAGGATATGGAGCATGATTAGGATTCCTAAGCCGAATGGGATAAACCCAAATTTAGCACATCCTTAAGGTCCCTAATGGAGCCTATAAGTACATCATGTCCCAACCTCTTCCCCTATTATTTATTGAGCTCGATTTAAAGGTTCCAAAGGAAGAAGAAAATCGAGATTAATACATATTCGAGAGTTTGGGAGTTTCGATTAATCGCACCACTAAGATTAGTCGAAGTAGGTGTTAAGGTAATTCGTTAGAAGATCTTAAGGTGATATATTTTGAACCTTTAGATCTCGATTTTTTCGGCAAACCACCGCCGTCGACCACCGCTGAAAATTTCCGCCGTCGCCCAGATCCGTCGGAGTCCGCCTGAGCTCAGCCGAGCACAGCCGCGCATAGCTAGGCCCGATCCCACAGTCCCAACGAACTCGTGTAGCGACGCCCCTGCTCGTGCACCATCGTCCATGCTCCTGCGCACCGCCGTCCGCGTCCATCGCATGCCCATCTGCTTGCCGCCCACGCCACACGCCCGTTGCGCTCAGTCCTTGCAGGGATAGATAAACGCCATGTGCGGGCCACCTGCACGTGCCCGAGGCCTTCGCCAGCCCCAGTCTGCATCGACCTAGGACTACTGCACCCGCAGCGCCCGAGGGTCTTGCATGCTGCCTGCGTCCCTCTGCCACCCACGCATCCCATCCAGCACCCGCGCCAGCCAGCTACCAGCGACAGCGTGTCCCGACTACGACCCGCACTAGCCAGTGGCTAGCGTTTGTCCGCGCACACCCGACCAGACCCGAGACATGACCGAGCCGACCCCGAGTCAGCCCAGCCGAGTTCCGACTGAGTCAACCCAGGTCCGACCAAGTCGAACCAACGAACCGACCTCGACGCAAGCGGCCCGATCCCGACGAGTCCAACCTGGTGATCCGTTCGTGATTCAGTGACTCGATCAGAATCGAGAAAGGCCAAACCCGTTAGCTGGGTTATTGTAATCAGACGATCTCCATCAAAGGAAATTAAAAATTTTTAGAAGGTAATGTCCTAACTATAACTATAGATTCCGCTGCATTAGGGTTTACTTTGCTTAATTCAAACGTGCATGTTGTTGTCGTTCCAAATAGAACCCAACACGACCGATGACCATCGCAGCTCCGCGGCCCCGATCCCGCCATCCATTCGTGATCTTGGCAATCCCGTGACGTGCTGCTCCCGGTCAACCCGAATCATATAGATTCAAAAAATTTTAAGGCGTAAGTTTTCTACGTTAAACCTTTAGATCCGCTGCGCATCGGTTACATTTGTTATTGAATTCGCGATTTGTACATGACGAGATCCTCATAGATCCCAACATGTAGTATCAGAGTACTTTTTGAATTTTTATGGCTTTATTAGACAAGATGTGTTCCAACGCAGCCATATATATTGGATTATATTCGCATAACTCGATTTTGCAGGAATTAGTTTAATCCACTATTATGGTCGTATATGTGTTTGATGAATGTTGTTGAAAGTCATGTATGGGTTTTAATTTGTTTTCAAAGCCTTGGACATGTTGTGGAATTTAATGGATGAATGTTTGTAATAATTATTTGCCCAGGAGTTGACCGGATAGATTTAATTATTTGTTTAGAAAACATGTACATCCATTTGTTGGATCTAGGATCGAATTATGTAATTGTACATTATATTTTTCATGTTGTGATCGTGTGTTGATGACCGGGAGATCACAAAGATAGACGAACCTCGAAGAACCAACTGGACCCGGGCCCGAGGAACCGCCGGCGAGCCACCGTGGCACCCCGTGAGAACGGCAGTTTGCTGTCAGGAGCCGCGCGACGGGCTGGCCAGGCGCCAACAACGTGCGGCGGTGAATTGAAGCCGCGGAGGATAATGATCGGCGGCTCGCGCGATTCGCGAGGAGAAAAAAAAATCTGGCATTTTTTCACCTGCGGCTGGCAGGGTTGGGTGGTTTTCTAGTTGGACAAGCAGTACAATATCTATCAGGATTCTACTGTAGTGGGAGTTGCAGTTGGACAAGAAAATAATATGATAAGCTTTCCTTGTTTAAGGAGACTCAATAATTAATGGCCATAATAGTGAATTTATTTATTTAAATTTATTATGTCAATTAATTAATTATTTATTTATGCGTGGGAATTAATTATTTCTTTCTTTTTTTCCCAAAACGATAGATAATATTATAAATCAAAATGCACAAAGGTGCGAATACACAGCAGCCAACAGCTGAAAAAAGTGGGAGGATAAGTCAGAAGACCGCCTAGATTCCCGGCTAGCAACGCTAGAATAAAAAACACTCGCAACTAAACTAACCAACAACACAAAGAACTAAAACAACTACAAGGACCTTAACAGGGTAATACCCGAGTGTCGGATCCCAACAGGATAATAAGTTTGACACTCGGGCTCACAGGGGCCAACGACCCAAACCAAAAACACAAAACACTCACAACACAAATATAGACACATAAACAAGAACACTATAAACAAAACACACATAAGAGAAAATAAATACAACCCTTCCCCAGCGAACGAGCTAGCCCGAACCAGCAGAGAACTATCTACACAAGACCAATCCAAGTCAAGAACCTACTACAGAAACTGCAATCAAGCTTATACAGTAGCAGAACCCTAACTCCGAATCAGTCCCCGAATAGACCCATCGAAGACCGAGGGAGCCATAATCCACCCCACTCCGATTCTCTCCGAACTCTTCTAACACCACTAGACAAGGTCGAAAGAACCTCCCTCGCCGCCTAACACCACTTGGCAAACATGATATTGAGCAAGAGGAAACAACCCTCTCCCCTGCCGCCGCAACCGGAACAGCCACAGCATCCAGGGTCCCGCCCTAATCCCCGGCTCACACGCCTCCCAACTCCACTGCAAACCGCCAACGACCATAGCCCGAACCCACCGGAAGCCCCGCCGAGGACTGCGAGACCGACCTGGGAGACCTCCGACAAACCAGCAAGAAGAAGAAGAACATGGTCCACTAACCTCTAATTGAAGACAACCGACGACCGGGGAAGACCAACCGACCCAGACCGGTGGACTGCCACCACCTGACACATATCGCAGACGATGGAGGGAAGACCACCAATCGCGACACCTGTAAGGACCCCAGAGATTCGCGAACCAAGGGCCGGGCCGAGGGGTCAAAGATGACCATTGGTTGGTGACTAATCGTCATCAAGGAAGGCTAGCGCCGGAAAATCAAAAGGTGGAAACTGAAAGAGAGAGCTGTGCGATTTGGGGGTTAGGGTTCTTCAGGGAGAGCTTCTTTATGCATGGGATTTATTTATTTGTATGAATATTTATGCATGTTAATTAATTAATGCTTCATGAATTGGATTAATTTAGAATCGCAGAAGTTTAAAAATCCTCATTTCCATTATACTAAGTTTGAGAAGGAATTTTAAATTAAAGTTAATTTCAAAATTCCTAAGGCCTCCATTTCTAATTTGTTGGTAAATCAATTAATTGAAGTATGGGATCCCCCTTGGGCGACATCACTAAACTTATTTATAGGTAATTACCAGAATAAATTTCTAATTAGACGATTATATGAAGTCTTATGAGAACGTGTGGGCCTCCCCTCGGGGACGTATAATCAAATTTGATAACCTTAGGATCAAGAAATGAGATCTGCTTAGAATGCGATAAAAATTATCAACCCTCTTCGTGGTCCCTGAATTTTATTGCATGGCCAAATGGAGACCGACTATTAATTTCGTTCGTCATGAATTTAGTTTAACGTATGTAAATTAATAGGTTCTTGAAAAGCCCTTCTCTGGCGAATGTTGAGTATGTGGGGTTACCCTCGTATCATGCGTTACTCACGGTGTTTTGAGATGTCGGTGAATTTAAGTTAATATTGTTTTGAGGATATCAATGTTAAGAGTTAAATTCAAAAAGTTTAATTTGTCAAATATTTTGATGATCCTCAAGATATTCATTATGTCGTTCAATCCGTTGTCTGTCAATCTAAAAGGAAAATAACTTGCTAATCCCAAACCATTTGATTGGAAGAGGAACTTAGACATTGTCATTTCGATCACCATGGCTAAGGGCACTCCCGTAAGGGAACATGTCCAGAAGCTAATGGAACAATTCACTCGCATGGAATATGAGGGTGCTCGTATTGAAGAGTGCATCAAAGGTTGATATAATACTCTTTACGCTGCATAAGGACCTCAACCAGTTCTGCTACAAATACAACATGATTCGTCAGAATATGCTAGTAGCTGAGCTGATTGGGGAACTTGAGGCAGCCAAGAGGATTATCCATGAGGAGCGACAGATGATTCTTGCAGAACGTGAGATGGCCTCGTCCTCTAAGTCCGCAGGGATAAAGAGGAAAAGGAACTCCATTCGGGAAGCAATGAAGACATCTAGAGTTTTGAAATCAGGATAGAAAGTCTACTTCCCTCTCCTCAAGAAGGACAAAAAAGGTAACTCTCTTATTTATGTTGTAGAAACATGTTTACCAGTTGTATCTACCAGAACCTGATGTATAGATACTGGAGCCACTGATCATGTCTGCAATTCTTTGCAGGGGTTCCAGAAAACCAAACGAGTTAAGGAGGGAGAGATCACCGTCTATATGGGCAATGCCACGAAAGTAGCAGCTGTTGTAGTGGAAGACGTTACTTTAACTTTTGATAGTAGTAGTTTGGTTTTGAGATATTATCTTTTTGTTCCAAGTTTTAGAAAGAACCTTGTTTCAGTTTCTAAGCTTGTTTTGGATGGTTTTTCTGCTACATTTGATTACTTGGTTATTATTCATTATGGAAATCGTTTGAATTTTTTTGGTTCATTAGTTGCCAATTTGCATGTTCTTAAACTAAACTATCCCACAGTGCAACAAACTGAATTGAATAATATCTTGACTAAGTCTAATGTGAGGAAGGAATCTTCGCAGATGAATCAAGTATATCTTTGGCACCTTAGACTTGGGCACATAAACCTTAGGAGGATTCAAAAGCTGGTATCTAGCGGGTATCTCGATCGACTAGAAGATGATTATCCAACTTGCGAATCATGCCTGGAAGGTAAGATGGCCAAGAGGCCGTCTTCGACAAAGGGGTATAGGAGCCAAGAAGTGCTAGGATTGATTCATTCTTATTTGTGTGGTCCTATGTTGATCCAAGCTAGAGGTGGTTACGAGTACTTTGTCACATTCATTGATGATTACTCGAGATATGGGTACATCTACCTGTTGCACCGCAAGTCCGAAGGCTTTGAGAAATTTAAGGAGTATCGGGCAAATGTGAATAAGTATCATAGTTAGAGTATCAAGTCGCTTCGATCTGATCGAGGTGGCGAGTACGTCCTTAGAGAGTTCAGGACATACTTATCAGAAGCTGAGATTGAATCCCATCTGACTGCACCCGACACACCCCAACAGAACAGCGTGGTAGAGCGAAGAAATAGGACTCTTATGGAGATGGTTAGGTCAATGATGAGTTATTCAAGGTTACTCGATTCGTTATAGGATATGGCGTTGGAAACGGTGTCGTATATTCTGAACATAGTTCCATCGAAGTCAGTGGAGACTACTCCTTATGAGATGTGGAAACGGCGTAGGCCCAGTTTCTCATAATTTCAAGTATGGGGTAGCCCTGCACATGTGTTAGTGCAGGAACCTGGCAAATTGGAGAAACGTTCGGAAGCACGAGTGTTCGTTGGCTTTCTAAGAGAACGAAAGGTTGATTATTTTATAGTTCTGAGGATCAGAAAGTGATCGTTGGTACGAACGCTAGATTCTTGGAAGAAGACTATATTATGAACCACAAGCCCGTGAGTAGACTTGTCTTAGAGGAGTTGAGGAGTGAAGTCGATAGTTCCCCACTGAGTGTGCAAGTAGATACATCACATATTCTATGCAAGCCGACCGATTGATAGGTTTTGTAGAGTAATCAGACTCAGTTCCAGGAGACCTAGAATCGGACCCAAGGACTTATGACGAGGCACTCCAAGATAAAGATGAAGATTCATGGAATGTTGTAATAAAAGCTGAGATGAAGTCAATGGACTTTAATCAGGTTTGGTATCTTGTAGAACCCCTCGATGGGGTACGACCCATGGATGCAAGTGGATCAATGGACTTTCAATTTCAATTCGTCCACACATGAAAAGTTTTTTTCAGTCCACACTAGGTTCAAAAGGAGTTTATTTGCAAATGAGATTGGCATCATATTATTTACAGCAGCAGTTATTACAATTAAAAAAAAAATCAATGAAGAATGTTTTCTTTTCCATAATGCGTGACCAATTGTGATCACATGTGTAACAGAGAATTAGATTCTCTTATTATTTAAAGATATTTATGTATATTAAAATTTAACTATTATGAATAGTTAAGTTTATTTCAATCTCAAAATTAAATCAACACACAAAATTGATAAGCTTATATGCTTTAGTTCATGTGATAAATATTTAGCATTGACTATTTAGGGATGATCATGAGCCTTTTAACCAATGTGATTGGATGTGTATATTTTATTTTTGGGTTTTTTGGGGCATGCGAGCCTCTTATTCTATTATTTTCATCGAGAGTAGATTAGATCAAGAGGTTTTATAATTTTGATTGGAGGCTGTTCGATGAAAAAGGCCCATGCTTATGTGCATAATTTTTACAAGTTGTAATGGAATAAAATTTGAAGGCCCATGCTTGTATGGGTTAATCAAATAAAATGTAATAAAAGTAATTTTATTTATTTTATTTCTTAGATTGGCTTTGACCTATTTTTGGCTCGAATGGGTTGCATAGGTTTGGCCATGATCATTGTAACGCCCCGTGTTTTATTAATAAAGGAAAAATATTAGTTTATGAGTTTAAGCTATTTCCTTTTATTAATATCACTCGTTTTTTTATTTCCGAGCCCAGTTATAAAGTCAATCATTATAAGTTCGACTTAAAGTCGAAAATCAATTCGGTTCAATTTTATTCAGTAACCGAGTCAGTTCCGATAATTAATTCTAATCCGTTTATTTTTATAAATGGACATTATTAGTTGGGATTAATTACTTCAAGTCGACGAGTTATCCTTAGTAGCCCAAAGCACCGGGAGTTGGGTTGAAGCCGAGAAGTTTCACGAGAAGCGCAAGTGAACACCGAGAAGACGCGAGTAGCACGCGTGAAGGCCCTAGCGCCATTTTCTTAGTTCTTTGAAGGTTAGCTCGGGTTTATTCATTTTTATAGCTATCATATTATATTATAAAAATTATCATGTGATTAAATCAATCCATATTAAAGCCTAAGGTGTAGTTTCGAATTTTAGAACATTTATGGGCTTAAATTTGGATTTTTTGTTCATAGCATGTATAGGCCGAAGTTGATAGCTTAATAACCTTATAAATCATGTCTTTGATGTTGGTGAAGTTATAGCAAGTTTGGAGTTATTGTACTCGGTCCATTAGCGGGTGTATTTAGCTTAAATTGCAAGTCCGAGTCAAGTTTAGTTCCATCCGAGTAAAAGCCAACAATTGAGTTTCAAAAGGCATGATTTATAGAGTTAAGAAGTCGTCCGTGAGTAAATTTTGTAGTAGGTTATGTTTGTTCGGTGATTTCGGTTTCGTACCAGCTATATAGGCCCTACCGAACCATTTTATAATCTATCCGATGTATGCCAGGGTTTTTATGTATTTTTGAGTAATTTATATCAAGTTGAGTTGATTGATGTTGTATATCCCATAGCAAGTCGTCGGACGGCCGGTAAAGACCGGTCAGGGATGCTGGTCGCGCATATAGCGCGCACAGCGCCAGCTTGGGTCTGCAGAGCGTAAGCTCTGGCAGTATTCGCGCTCTGTAGGCGTGACGTAACTGTCTGATAATAGGCGCCTGAAGAACGCCGCGAGTCGGGCTTATCACGCTCGCAAACGGCTGGCTCGACGGACCGCGGAGGCCAATGCGATAGGCGCTGCTGATGGCGCGCGAGACGAAACGCGCGAGGAAAGCGCGCGCGAGGGGACCTCAAACGCGTGCGAGCACGCGGGCGGGTGCGACAACGCGCGCGAGGGCCACGCCAAGCCGGACCGCGCAATGATGCCGTGTGGAGGGATTACACGCGCGAAGAACGAGACCCTAGTCCTCAAGGAATGCGGCAAGACGCGCGGTGGAGAGACCAAGGCGGCTAGGGTTTATTTGCTTGGCGCACAAAACGAGATCATTTAGGACTCCTTTAGATATTTAGTTTCCTTATTGCTTATGATTTCTAGATTGGTTAGGACTTTAATTATTTATTGCTTTATTAGGAGATTTAAATTGATTAGGAGTAGATTTATTTGAAGCCTATATAAAAGCACATGCTCTTGTTATTTTTTATCATCGTATTATTAATGAGAAAACGATTTTCTTATTCAAATTCTTGTGTTAGATTTCTCTTGATATTTAGCGCAAAACCCTTGTCACGAAAAGGGCGTCCACCGCATTGCTCGAGCAAGCCGAGTTTGGCAAGGACTTCCGTCCAAGCTGTCTCACCTATCGCGAGAAGATAAGGAGTTAAACTCCGAGTCGTCCGCACCATCGCTGAAGATCGAAGCTCACGCAACGTCCAAGGCGAAGTCATAAGTCGGAACACGCGATTATTCATCATTTGCGCTTTCATTGAGAGTATCAATCGCGTGTTCTTTTGTTCCATTTTTTATTTAATTTTCGAGTCTTAAGAAGAAAAATGGCCAAAGAAACTAAGGAGAAGCTTGTGGATTTGGAGGCTAAGATGACAAATCTTAGCTAACGGTTGGAAGCCACCAACACGTCCATGACGAACAACCTCACACATCTCGAGCGATTGTTCCACAATTCACAACAAACGATGATGGATGCCATAAACCAAAGGATCGAGGAGGTCCTTCGCTTGGTGCGGCAACCGCCACCGCGAGGGCGAGCCAGGGCACGATTAAGGGAGTACGAACGCGAGAGGCCGGAGTACGAGAAAGGGAGGATGACTTTGATCGTCGATCTCTGCTTCGACCAACGTGGAAAGGCCTAGAGTCCGAAAGCCGAGGATGGTGTTGTCTACCTTTAACGGATCTGACCCCGACGCATGGTTGAACCGAGCTGTGCAATATTTCAATCTCAATGAGATCGCTTGGGCCGAATGGGTAAGGTACGCGGCTTACTATATGAATGGCGAGGCTAATGTCTGGTGGCAGTGGCTCTCGAGTACCTACCAAAACAGGGCGAGCAAACTAGGTGGGAAAATTTTGAGAAGGAACTCATCACGAGGTTTGACGCATCGGACTACCACACCTATGACGAGGCGCTCGCGCATATCAAACATACGGGGAGCCTACGCGATTACCAGCGGGAGTTCCAGCTCATAGCTTGCCGTGTGCGCGGATGGCCCAAAGGAGCGCTTGTCGGGGCGTTCGTAGGAGGACTGAAGTTTGATCTGGCCGCGAAGGTACGATTGGAGAGGCCAGCGACGATACGTGAAGCCATGGAGGTTTCGCGCAGGTGTGACGACCATCTAGCCGCGAAGTCCGCTTCAACGAGTAGCGGCATGCGATGCCCAGTGCGTCTAACATCAACCGGGGCGTGAACAGCAGACCGCCTAGCAATTTTAGGCCGTGACCGCCGGAGAGAAACTTGTCCTTCGAGGAGATGCGAAGGAGGCAAGAGAAGGGCTTGTGTTTCAAATGCGAGAAAAAGTTCACACCGGGTCATCGTTGCAAGCAGACCTGCCTGATCCAAGTGGTCGACTCCAAGGATGACGAGCCCGCAGCGGACGAGCTCGAGCCCGTGGAAGCCGAACTCGAGGCGCACAATGATGAGGCAAAGATCTCGGTCCACGTCATGGCCGGTACGAGAGGACCGAGGACCGTGCGACTCTCCGCGAATGTTTGTGATCGGCATGTCGTGGTGCTCGTAGACAATGGGTCATCGCACAACTTCATTAACACTACGCTATCACAAAAATTGAAGTTGCCTGTGACCAAGGTCGAACCATTCGTGGTACGGGTTGCCAATGGGGAGCGCCTGCGATTAAACTGCAGGGAGTGATGGTGAAGGCTGATCTATACGCACTACCTTTAGTTGGTCCCGACGTTGTGCTTGGAGTCCAATGATTGGAAGGACTAGGGGATGTGACCACTAACTACCGCGAAGGAGTTATGAAGTTTGACGCGGGAAAACGACGCGTGACTTTAAAGGTTGGCGGTGACGAGGGAGCTAAGGAGATAGAGCTCAAGAGCATCGAGAAATTGTGGAAGGGTGGAAGTCAAACATATGCTGTGGTTGTCGAGGGGCAGACAAGTGGGACCGGAGGTTTGCCACTACACGAAAACGAGATCCAACGCTTACTAGAGCAATTCGAGGAAGTGCTCGTGGAGCCAAAGGGGCTGCCGCCGAGAAGGCCTTATGACCATCGCATCCCGTTGATCAACGAGGGTCGGGCCATGCACGTCCACCCTTACCGATACGCACACTTCCAAAAGGCCGACATCGAGAAGCAAGTTGTTGAGATGCTCGAGTCCGGGTTAATCTAGCACAGCACGAGCCCGTTCTCGTCGCCGGTGCTACTCGCCAAGCAGAAGGACGACACGTGGCGTTTTTGCACGGACTACCGCGCATTGAACGCCACCACAATCAAGGACCGCTTTCCTATAGCGAGCATCGATGATATGTTTGATGAGTTGGGAGGCTCACGCTATTTTTCTAAGCTCGACTTAAGGGCCTGGTACCATCAAATCCGTGTTGCAAAGATGAATATTCCAAAAACGGCTTTCCGTACGCACCAAGGGCACTATGAGTACTTGGTGATGCCCTTTGGACTTTGCAACGCGCCTTCCACTTTCCAATTTGCTATGAACTCAATTTTTCAAGAATACTTGGGCAAATTTGTGCTAGTATTCTTCGATGACATCTTAGTCTCCTCGAGGACATGGTCGGAGCACATCGAACATCTACGTGTGGTCTTGGAGATCTTGGCGCAAAACTCATTCCACATTAAACCTTCTAAGTGCTCTTTCGGACAGGAAACGGTCGAGTACCTCGACCACTTCATCTCGAACGAGGGCGTAAAGGTTGACCCGAGGAAAATTGAGGCTATGGTCAACTGGTCTAAGCCAATGAGCTTAACACAATTGCGCGCGTTCTTGGGGTTAATCGGGTACTATCGAAAGTTCGTGAAGGATTATGGGACTATTGCCAAGCCCTTGACGGAGATGAC
>BKCP01005428.1:0-63054 GCA_008636005.1 Striga asiatica | reverse complement strand
TTTAAAGGGACCGAGGCGAGCGAGGCTGCATTCGAGAAACTAAAAGGCGCGATGACCACCACACCTGTCCTTGCAATGCCGAAATTCGACATCTTATTCGAGGTCCACACCGACGCGAGTGATATTGGGATTAGAGCTGTCTAGTTCAAGAAGGGCGACCCTTAGCTTACCTTAGCAAAGCCCTTGGGAATATGAAGCTCGGTATGTTGGTTTACATCAAGGAGATGCTCGCGGTGGTCGAGGCTGTGCGATGTTGGAGAGCTTACCTTCTTGAACGACATTTCCGAATCGTGACCGATCAGCAACCTCTCAAACATCTTTTGGAGCAAAGAATTGTTACCCCCGAACAGCAAAAGTTGGTCTAAAAAATCATGGGGTTTGACTTCAAGATCGTCTATCGACCTTGGCGACAAAAAGCCGTCGCCGATGTAATATCGCGCAAGACTGACGTGCCCGAGCTAGACGCGATCTCAGGACCGACCTGGGCCCTTTGGGATGACCTGAGACGCGCACAGGCAGATTTCGCCTTTTGTCGAGACATGCGTGGCAAGATGGAAGCCAAGGACGCAGTCGCCGATGAGTACGATGACCACGATTCTTCTATACCGAGGTCGCGTGTTCGTGCCGAGTACTGGATCTTTGAAGGAGACAATAATCAAGCACTACTACGGCTCGAAGTTTGGAGGACATTCGGGTGTTTATAGGACGTGGATGAGGCTGGCCAACACTTTTTATTGGCACAGACAACAAAGAGAAGTACAAGAGTATGTGGCACGGTACAACGAGCGCCAGCGGCTAAAGGCGGACTCGCGCCAGCCCGGGGGATTACTGCAGCCCCTACCGTTTCCCGAGCAGATTTGGGAAGACATCCCCATGGACCTTATCGAAAGGCTATCTATATCCAATGGGTTTAATGGAGTGATGGTTGTGGTGGACCGACTCACGAAGTACGCGCACTTCATTCCCTTGACACACCCCTACACGGCGAAGTCGATCGCACGACTATTTGTGGAGTATGCGATGAAGCTACACGGGGTTTCTCGTTCAATTGTTTTTGATCGAGATCGAATATTCATGAGTATCTTCTGGTCGGAGTTCTTCAAAATGCATGGAACGGAGCTGTCCATGAGCTCGGCCTACCACCCGCAAACCAACAGACAGACAGAGGTGACTAACCGAACACTAGAACAATACCTACAGTGCTACGTCCACCAATTTCCTAAAAGGTGGGAAGATTTCTTGCCATGGGCCGAGTATTGGTACAACACGACGTATCATAGCTCAACCAAAGCCACGCCTTTCGAGCTAGTGTATGGACGAAAGCCACCTACCTTAGTGAGCTATACGATGGGGGAGTCCGTGAACGACGAGGTCGAGCGTGAATTAATGGAGCGTGACCTAATGCTCCGCGAATTGAAGAAAAACCTCAAAGGATCCATTAACCGCATGAAGATGTTCCATGACAAGAAGCGTCGCGAGGGAATTTCGAGCTAGGTGATTGGGTGTACTTGAAACTTAGGCACTTTAGACAACGCACGGTCGTACAACGGACCGCGTCCAAGCTCAGAGTTCGATTTTACGGACCCTACCAAGTGATTCAAAGGGTCGGGAAGGTTGCTTAACAGCTCGAGCTACCGGAGGAATCCCAAATCCATTAGGTGATCCATGTGTCGCAATTAAAGATGAGCTTGGGAGAGACGCAAAAGCTCAGTGACCGGTTACCCGAGACCACGACCGCTGAACAAATCGTAGCTAGACCCAACCGTGCGATTAGCTACCGAGAAATGAAGAACGCCGGGCGTTTCCGATGGAAGGTACTAGTGGAATGGGAAGATATGCCCGAGGAAGAGGCAACTTGGGAGGACTTGGACGCGATGCGCGAGAGGGTTTCCGTCTCTCGTCATTGAGGACAAGAAAACACTTGAAGGGGATGGAGAATGATGAGGATATGGCTAGGTGCCTGAAGAACGCCACGAGTCGGGGTTATCATGCTCGCAAATGGCTGGCTCGACAGATCCTGGAGGCCAAGGGGATAGGGAAGCGCGCGAGGAGACCGAAACCGAGCGCAACGAGTGTGAGCACGCGGGCGGGTACGACAATGCGCGCGAGGGACACGCCAAGCCAGACCGCGCAATGATGCCGTGTGGAGGGATTACACGCACAAGGACCGAGACCCTAGTCCTTGAGGAATGCGGCAAGACGCGCAGTGGAGACACCAAGGCAGATAGGGTTCCTTTGCTTGATGCACAAGACGAGATCCTTTAGGACTCCTTTAGATACTTAGTTTCCTTATTGCTTATGATTCTAGATTGTTTAGGACTTTAATTATTTATTGCTTTATTAGGAGATTTAGATTGATTAGGAGTAGATTTATTTGAAGCCTATATAAAGGCGCATGCTCTTGTTATTTTTTATCATCGAATTATTAATGAAAAAACCAAACTTCTTATTCAAATTCTTGTGTTAGATTTTTCTTGAATTTAGCGCAAAACCCTTGTCACGAGAAGGGTGTCCACCGCATTGCTCGAGCAAGACGAGTTTGGTAAGGATTTTCGTCCGAGCTGTCTCACCTATCGCGAGAAGATAAGGAGTTAACCTCCGAGTCGTCCGCACCATCGCTGAAGATCGAAGCTCACGCAACGTCCAAGGCGAAGTCACGAGTCGGAACGCACGATTATTCATCATTGTCCCAGTGCACGCTGACAGCGCCTCGTAGCGCGTGTCCCGTGTCCGTGTGCTTAATGATGGCGCACATAGCGCTCAGGCAGTCCTGACAGCGCCCTGCCAACTCCAGAACGCGTGGCCTCGAGCCCAGACGCTCGTGCCGTGTCTAGGGTTAACCCGAGACGGGTTAACTATGTCCAGAGGCTATCTGTACGTGCCCAACCGCACGCTCCAGTGCCCAGACAGTCCCTGTCGTGCTTAGAAGCACGCCCGAGTGTCCAGTTGCCATCAGAGTCGCCAGGTAGCACCCGAGTGGCATCAGTCGTGCTAATACCGCACCTAGTAGTGCCAGTACCACATCTACCAGTGCCAACAACGCCTGGAAGAGCCCGGCCATGCACCCAATCGTGCGCAGCGCCACGCCAGGGCACCAACAGGCCCTGCACGGGACCGATCCCGGTTAGCTTGGGTCAGCAGAGACCGCCCGGTCTACAGCAGACCGGCGGTCAAAGCCAAACCGGTTCAGTCCAGTCCGATCTAGTCAGTTAGTGAACAAGCCAGTTCGACCGGCGGTTCAAGTCATTTTTGGTTCATATAATTGGGTTCGAGTTTTATTATGATATTGTAGTACTTTTTCGAGCCAAATCGGTTCAGTTTAGCTATATCAGTTTAATTCTGGATTTATTTTAATTTTCTATTGAACCATTAGAGCGTTCCAGTTAATCTGAATAAGTTGGAAATTAAAAACATAGCATCCTACCATATAATTGAGTATTCTGAGCATAATACTTAGTATAATTATTTGCTTATATTTTTATGTAGCTTGAGGAGTCAGCTACCAAAATCAGCACTTACATTTTCATTTCCAGCAGAACAGGTGGGGACCCAGACTGGGTATTACATTGACTATAATATTTGATATCATGTCCGAGGTATGTATACAATTTATATGTTTAGGGTGGAGGCCAGTTTTACACCATCCTAGGTTCTGGTGGTGGTCCAGTTTGCCTTAATATTCCACTAGAGTGTGCACATGGTTACCGGCCCAGTTTGTCGGAAGATTTCAGTACAGTTTCAGTTTAGTTCAATTTATATATACTGACGATCATGATATTGTTATTATTATTGTTGTTTACTTTAGTATGGGTTTCTGCGGAACACAGTGGGCTTTCGTGCTCACGCCCCACTACTTTATCTTTTTCAGGTGACAGGGTCGGCAGGGAGGCGTGAGATTAGCTCGAATGGTGGTGGTCGTGGACGTAGCACAGTTTTGCTATTTGTGGGATTTTATATACATATCAGTCTGTATATTAGTTTTCCACATGTTGTTTCCGCTGTCCTTTTTAGTTTGTCGAACTTACATGTTAATATTTTTCAGTTCTATATGTTTGTTCGATTAGAAGTCAATAATCTGTTCTCTTTATGTCTAAACCAGTAGTTAGACCAAGTTAGAGGAAAACAAACTTTTCAGAACAGGTAGGTTTTTCAGTAGCATCCTTAGTTAAGTTAAAACGATTTCGAAATATTTATAAGTGGTTTCGAAATAAAGTTTGCAAAAAATTTACTCTGATACTAGTAAGATAGCGGGGTGTTACAATCATCCCATCGCTTTCTGCATAGAATGCATGTTAGATTTATTTAATGCTTATTGCTTGCGCTTCATATGATGAATGTTGCATTAAATAAACCCACTTAGTAATTTAAGTTGATGAGGTTTTGAAAAAAACCTAAATTTTTATATTAGGTAATTAAGTTCGATTAATTCTATATCAAATTAAAATGGATAAAATAGGTTGGACTTATTAGTCCATGCCTTCTATCAAAGGTAGATGTCATGACGATGCTACAGTGCTTGGTCACTGACCATGAGATGTCATGACGATGCTACAGTGCTTGGTCACTGACCATGAGTGGTGGGGTGGCTTTGTGCTGAAAGCTGTTATCTCTACTAAGTATTGAGATGCTCGTGAGGTGGACTCTTCTTTCTGTTGGCCACGAGTCGTGGAACATCTTGATGCGCCATTGTCACGAAGGTTTGATGGGTTTAATTTGACACGGTATATAAGAAAGGTGAGATAAAATAATCTTGAAGGTTGTATGATGATACAATTGTCAAAAGTTGACCATTAATATAAATATTTCATGAGTACTCATAAAATTGGAATACGAAATATTTTTATTTCGCTTCAAGCCCACTATGAGAATTTGATTTTTAAAATTTTATGGGGTTTAATTACAATAGTGAGAGATATTTAATATCAAAGATCTTATATATAATAAATATATTTTCCATAGTCTACTCATTTTTTGCTTCGTTTGTTTTTTGTAGATCATTCTATTAAAATGGCTAAAAATCCAATTGCATGTAATCTTGAGCAAAGAAAATTGACTGGTCCGAATTTCGTTGATTGGTTGAGAAACTTAAGAATGGTCCTTCAGTCCGAAAAGAGGGACTATGTGCTTGACAAAGTCCCTCCTCCTCCATCAGAGGATAAGACATCGGAAGAGTATGAAGAGTATCAACGTGATATTGACGACAATCTCCAAGCTCGCTGATACATGCTAGCATCCATGTCGAATGAGCTGCAGAGGTAAAATAATGCATTGGATAATGCTACTGATATCCTTCATTACCTACAAGAGTTGCACGGTAAAAGGACTAAGCAAATTATATATTAGATATCTAAAGAGATTTTCAGGTGTCGTATGACTGATGGCTCTTCAGTCCAAGACCATGGGCTGAAGATAATAGCTCTAATCGAAAGGCTTTTGTCCCTTGGAGTCGTTATGGATAATGAGCTCTATGTGGGCCTTTTGCTACAATCTCTGCCTCCCTCATTTGACACCGTTGTTGTCAACTTTAATATAAACAATATGGAGACTCTCTCCTTGAGTTGGTGAACATGTTAAAAGACGGATGAATCCACTATTAAGAAGGATAAGCCAGTGCTTCTTGTTGGATCCACTTCTGGATCAAAGGCATTCATGTCTAAGAAAAAGAAGGGGAAGGGAAAGGTTCTCTATAAGCCCAACAAGAAGGGAAATAACAACAAGTCAAAGGACAAAGGAAAGGAAAAGGTTAATTCTCAGACTGATCAAGAGTGTTTCGATTGTGGTAAATTGGGGCATTGAAAGAGAAATTGCAAGGAGTATGTTGCAAGCCTAAAGCTTTCATGTATTTATTTTGTTGAAGTTAACTTATCAGTTAATGATTCATCTTAGGTATTAGATACCAGCTGTGGCTTACATATTTGCAATGATTTGCAGATAATGGCAAGAAGTAGAAAGTTGGACAATAAGGAAACAATCCTACGGATGGGCAATGGAGAAAGAATTGTTGCATTAGCTATAGAGACTGTTTATCTAGCTTTAAATAATGGTGTTAGTCTTTGCTTGAACAATTGTCTTTATGTTTCGGATATTGTAAGAAACATTATCTCAATTCCAGTTTTCGATAGAGAAGGTTTTAAGTTTGTTATTGAGAATGGAAGTTGTTTTATTTTCAAAGATACTGCTTTTATATATTCCGGTTATTTGACAAATGGTTTATACACTATTACACATCAATGTCCCATCTTAACCATTCAACAAAATAAAAGAAAATTAGATAATCATAGTTCGTTTGCACTTTGGCATGCTAGAGTGGGTCATATTTCTGAAAAGAGGATTCACAAATTGGGACAAAAACTCGACCTTAGGGGAGAGGAAAAGTTGCCTACATGTGAATCATGTCGTAAAGGAAAAATGACAAAATCACCAATTGTTAAACAAGTGGAGCGAGCAAAGGTCTATTGGATTTGATTCATACAGATGTTTGTGGACCACTAAATGTTAGTGCGAGAGGGAACTATCACTATTTCATAACATTTACTGGTAATTTTTCTAGGTATGGTTATGTATACCTTTTGAGGTATAAATCTGAAGTTTTAAGTTCAAAGAATTTACATGTGAGGTGGAGAAACAATGTGGTCGTAGTATTAAGACTCTTCGATCAGATCAAGGAGGTGAATATTTGACCACTGAGTTTCTCGATTATCTAAAGAAGAATGGGATTCTCTCGTAGTGGAATCCTCCTGGTACTCAACAACTTAATGGAGTTTCAGAAAGGAAGAATCGAACAATGTTGGACATGGTTCAATCAATGATGAGTTCCACTACTTTACCTCTTTCATTCTGGGGCTAGGTCTTAGAAACAGCGACACATATATTGAATAAGGTGCCAATTAAAGTCGTACCTAACACACCTTATGAGATATGGTGTGCAAAACACCTTCGTACAAGTGGAAGATAAGTCGGATATGAGATCCACCTTATGTAAATTTGTGGGGTATCCAAGAGTGTATATTACTATTTCTATGACCCCTCTGAGCAAAAGATGTTTGTTTCGAGGAATGTCACTTTCTTAGAAGAAGAATTTCTCTCTAATAAAAATGGTGTGGTTGTAGAACTTAATGAAGAACAAGAACCACAAACTATCCCACAAATTGTCACGGATAATACACCAGTTGAGACTGGACCATCTGAGGTACAACCTCTTCGGAAATCCATGAGGGTTTCTAGGGCACCTAAAAGGATGTACCTATTGTTAGAAAACAAAAAAGAGGGACTCCTTTTGTATATTGATCCAACAAGCTATGAAGAGGCAATGTCGGACATTGACTCAAATAAATGACAAGAAGCTATGCAGTCCGAGATGGTGTAACGCCACATTATTTTTAAGGAAAAAATATCGATTTATTTTTCATAAAAATCAGAGTTAATTTTTCAAAAATCAATTTAAAGATTTTTTTAACGGACGCTACTCAAAAATTTCACATAACAGAAGTTAAGTCCAAACTTAACCAACGGGAATCAACCATCCCGAAACAATATCTCATGCCAACATTCAACATGTCCCGACAATTATTAAATCATATCGAATATCCAATTCATATCCAAATCCAAAGTTCAAATTCAAAGCATACGATGATAATCCGAGAAAAACATGAATCAACATGGTTCAGTTTCCAACATCAATAATAAACAAGTCTAGCATCAATATAAATGATAAATAAAGAAGCGGAAGCAGGTAAACAGTTCGATAGTAGATAAATGATCCCACCTCGCTCATCCTTCGCCACAGCCACCAGCTCAACCTAAAAAGAGGGTTAATAGTGGGAGTGAACGACCAACATGCTCACCTTGTGAATACCATGCAGTATAATTAATATTAAAACTTAAAATCATAATCGCAGCATGTAAGCAAATCGCCTAGTCTACTGTAATGCCCCGTTTGACTATGGATTTTTTTAGGATTATTTATTATTATTATTATTATTATTATTATTATTTATTTGTTGTTCTTATTATTTGTTTGAATGCTATAAATTTCTTAATTGTCGAATATGATTTATTTGTCAAATTTCTTAATTGTCTTAATATTAATTAATTGCCTATTTGTCTAAGTGTTATTAATTAATTAAAATGTGTATTTGTATTTTTACTAATATTATTATTATTATTTTAAAATTTAAGTTGTGTGTATTATATAAAATTATATTATATTTGGTTGTTTATTTATTTGTGCGATTTAATTTATCGAGTCCGAGAAAACTGTAATATTTCTACGTAGTCGGGCCCGAGAGCCGATTCGTTTCTTCGAACCGAAACCCGCGAGCCCGATAATCCGGCTCAAGCCCGAGCCCAACAAATCCGGCCCGCAAGTGTGTGTGTGTCTTATTAGGCAAGACATTAAACCTATATGTATAGGTATATATATGTATTTCTCTTCCTTTTCTCGTTCAACAAGTCAGAAACCCACAACCACCTTATTCTTTTTCTTCTCGATCGATCAAGAGCAGAAAGGAGAAATTTTTCCCAGCAATCCCGTCACTAAACTCTTACCCGATCATCACCTTAATCCTTCATCATCATCATCTCATCTCTTCACCACCATCGCAGCATCATCATCCATCCCGTCATCATCTATTCCGCCACCATCTCCATCTCACCATCACCCTCCTCCTCGGAATTGAAATCCGGCGAGCAATCTCGTCAGGCCATTCGCGACCAGCCCTCAGGCCCTATTCCGGTGAGTGCAGTGGCCCGTCATCGAGCAGACAACCTCCCCTCGTTGCGCCTGCAAAATCCCGCCGCTGCCACCCAACTCCGGCGACCTCCTTCCGTCGAGAAGCAGCCCCTCGCCGTGAAACTCCGCCCGAGAAACCTTCCTTCGCCGCAAGCCGCCGTCTTCCCCACTCAGTTTGCGACGAACCTGGCTCGCGGCCCAATTCCGCCGATCCCCGACAACCCGGCAACAGCAATTCGCGCCACCGCGATCCCCGACGAGTTCATCCTCCGCCGTCGCTCCGTCTTGACGTGCACTCAGGCCATCGTGAGCCGCCATCCGTGAGCCATTGTTCTCTTCCGCTTGAGCCGCGTGACCATTCGAACCTTTCGTACCCGTTTTCGATCGAAATCCCGAGAACGGTACAAGGCTCGACCCGTCTCGTTTAATTTTGCGTCCCATCCATGTTATGTGTTACGTGTTGTAGAATGTGTGTTGCGAATGTATGTGAATATGCCATGTTGATTATGTGTTCACTTCGATTTAATATCAAAATTGCAAATTGGATATCAAAGTGATTGCCGTCACTTTGAATTATTGTTGAGCTGAATGTAACGTGGTATTTTTCGTGGAAATTCTCAAGTTATAGGTACTTGGAGTTATCCCTAATTTTTAAGTTTTGGTTTGAAGTCGTTTCGAGTTGTATTTTGAGAGTTATAATTTTTCTAAACCGAGCATGCTGCTGAACAGTAATAAATTCACCATAAATCGAGTCGTTATCCGTTTGAGCTGAATTTTTGATATGTTGTGCCTCTGAGAATGTGGAATATGTGTGCCAAGCCCCTGGGTTTATTTTTGATTTTTGTAGTACAAATGCTTAAAACGGTTTCTGTGCAGAAATTGTAAAATTCATTAAAAATCGTACACTTGGAGTTTTGAGCTGAAAATTTCAAAAAAATGTTATTTTGTGATGTTCTAGGTTTTGTAAAAATGCCAGATTAAAATTCGAAGTGTAGCTATGCGAACTAGTAAATGCTGATTTCGATGCTGTTTTTGCATAAATTATTTAAAAATGCTCCCGGATGAATTTACGGCTGAAACTTGGTGAGTTTATGTTTTTTTGTATGCTTTATAATTTGGTAAGGTTTCATGTTGATTGGCTGAGCCTAACTCCTGATTCTGAATTTAGTTTAATTTGAGGTCTTAATACTCGGTCATCGGTTGTTTAGGTTAGGATTGAATTTTATTAATGTTGGCATTATTTATGTGTATTATATGAAGTATTTGAGTTGTGTCCATGTCTGGTAGTCACTCCATAGTACCTAACTCGGTCAAGGAATCCACGAGTCACTTAGTCGATATGTTTTCGGCTAAGTATATGTGTCTTATGTGTTGTTTTGAATTGGATAGTAAGTGATAGGTTATTATAAATTGTTGTAGGTCCTTCGAGCTGAACTATTGCTATATTTCCTTCAACTCTTTGATTGGCTATACCTCTTGCTACATCCAGGTGGGTTTTATTTGAAATTGCTATGCCTTAATTAATTTTTATTGTTGTGGTATGATTGATGTATGCATGTGAACCATGTAGCCTTCGATGTGAGCTATATTGGCCGTCGAACAGTTATCCTCGTAGCTATAGAACGTACCCGATGGGTAGTCTCCTTTATTTATGTATGGCAGTCAGGGCGTAAGCTTTGGCTGGTGATCCTCGATGTATGTCCGAAGGCTATGTTCCGGGCATTCGGGGTGGATTTACTCCCACTGTCTGGTCATCGAATGTAAGGCCCGCGGGGGATTTCGATACGTGTATCAGCAGTGGTCTATTGGTATCGGTGTGCACATGAGAGTTGACTCTGGGAAGGAGATGGAATATTAATTGTTTTGTGTTCATACTGCGACCATACCTGCTTTATTTTATGAAATTGAATATTAATTATTGCATAGTGGTGAACACCTCGATTTTCCTATTGTGCTCATCCCCACCTGCTCTTCATTGATGCATGTTAGTAAATGCGGGCACGACAGAGGAAAGCAAGTGGTGGTCATATTATCGTTTATTTCCGCTGCTTAAATTGCTTATTATGATTTATGCATTCCTGACTTGTGTTGAGTACTGGATTATCGATAGGGAGTGTACTCCTTAGTATTTATGGATTTGACGAACCCAGTTTTGGGAGTTGATGTCATTTTTGAACCTGGTATGGGTGTTGACTATTTATGATTATTGAACCCGGTTGGGTGTTGACTAAATATGAATTTTGAACTCGTTGGGAATTGCATATGTGATATTGTTGGAATTGTTTTTGGAAAAATGAGTAGTGCCTCAAGTGTTTTGAAATAAATTTTGAAAAATTTATTCTAAATTTCGGCAAATAAAAGTGGGGCATTACATCTACCCTCTAAACATCTTAACTAATGTGATCACATATATTCATCGATACAACACCGACAAGAGCAAACCGTCGATACACCGTCGTGGAGTCAGCTCTCTAAAGGCTAGAGTTAAAAGATGTAATATCCCATTCAGTAATTAATAAAAGTAATTATTTCAGTTCTAAGTTAGAATATTTTACTTTTATTAATAATTATCTTTTATATATCCAAGTCTTAAGTAATCTCTTAGAATTTTATTCTTCATTTTAACGTCAAGATCAATCCATTAATTTGGAAGTAAAATTGAGCAAAGGTTGGCCTTACAAGTAAATTAAGTTCGATTCAAGTTAACCGTGCCGAGAAATTCCTAAGTTATAGTCGAGCCTTAGTATTACAAACTTAGAATTTTTTTAAGTGTTTAAGTCATCAAGCTAATGTAATGACCCGTTCAGTTAATAAATAGAACCGATTCACTTGACTCGACATTAAAGTGAAATCGGAATCGTTTTTCATTAAATTGAGTTAGTCGAGTAAATGTTATTAATTGCCTAAGTATTTTATGTGACTTAAATGATTTGATTGATAAGGAGTAAGTAGATGTTATTTACACAAGAAGGTCTATTTTTATAATTAAGAGTATATTCGAAATTATATTCGCAAGTTTCGAGTTTTCCGGTGTTCGGTTGTAGTTGGTAATTAAGTCAGATTTCGTTTTCGAAAATTTTATTTTCTTGGATTTTTTAACATGTTCTAAGATCATTATTAAGAGTTAAAGTTTTCAGCATAAAAAAGGAAAAATGCAAAAAGCAAAAAGCAAAAGAGGGAAAAGTGGAATTTTTTAGAATTTTCGATTTTACGGTAACCGTTCGTTTTAAGTCACAATTCGGCTCTGTAAATTGGAGAATTTTCATTAAGTCTCGAATTTAATCATTGATATCAGATTAGGATCAAAATAGGGGATTTCTAAGCATTGACTATAGGTTGGAGAAGTTTACAAGTTAAGAATTCTATTTATTATCTACATTTATTTTTACAAGTTTGGTTTGTTTAATTTATTAATTTCTTCACTCAATGTTCTTGTCTCAAAAATTTTGTCTATAAGTAGAGGACTTGATTTCAGAGATTTTCATCAAAAAAGAATTACCAAAGTTATATACTTCATTAGAGAGAATAAGTTATAGAAAAAGTTGTGAAGGGAAGAAATTAGGAAAGGAGGAAGAATCAAATTTCTAGCAAGAAGAAGGTAATCTCCTCATCCTAATTTCATAATTTATAGATGAGAATAAATTGTTATTAGTTTATACTAATGACTTAGAAGTGAGTTTATAATCAAAGTAATAAATACAAGAAGTTAAAGTTGTTTTAAGATTATTTGTATGATAGATGTACTCGGTTTTAATGAGATTCTTATAATGATAAGAATAAACCAGTAAAGTATAATTTAAATGAGCAACTCTTATGTAAGTAAAGAGTACATAAGAAAAATAATCATGTCATTTGGCATAGTATAGCTTGAGTTATAGATTTATGAAGTTAAACATGCAAGTTGAATTTTATGTTCTTTATTTCAGTAAAATTTTAATAACTCGATATATATGCATGATAAAATTATGAAATTTTTAAGACATGCTTATATATGGGTTGAGAACATGACTGCCAAATTCATAATTTTATGTTTGATATGGGATATTATATACTTAAAAGGAATATTCCGGTTCGCTAGGCCAGTCGTACAAGCCCAATATTAGATATGCCACATTGATCAAGCGATGGCAAACTAAGAAGAAGTGGTCAAAGAATTATAGCAAATGTGGTCGAAGATCGACCTACTTCAGAGGAGCCTACCTGATCGAGCATCTAGCGGGTGAAGAGCAATCGAGGGCGTGGTGTGAGCGCGATGAAGTGCATGGATTATGCCAGGAATTTCCAAGGAATATTCAAGGGAATAATTACTCTCTGTCTAAAGGGGGCACGTGGCGAGAGTATATTAGTGCAGAGCAATAGTGGCGATAACCGCCTCTGACACACACACACTGTGTGTGTACGGAGGAGCAGATCCGGGCAGCGCTGGGAAGATAACTCATCAAATCCGGGCAGCTCCCAAGGCAGGTATCTCACTCCTATATATAGGTTGTGTTTGGTAGACAAATAAGCTAGCTTATAGCTTATTTGGTTAGCTTATAAGCTCCCTGTATTCAAATAAGACTCGTTTGGTAGGACGAGCTTTTTTAAAAAGCTCGAGCTTATTTGAAAAGCTTCTTTAGGTAGCTTTTCAAATAAGCTAGTTGAATTTTTTATTCTAGCTAGCTTATCAGCTAATTTTACCAAACGCTTTTATCATATAAGTTAGCTTTTCAGCTATAAGTCATAAGCTATAAGATATAAACTAAAAAATTACTGATAAGCTATAAGCTAGCTTATCAGCTAGTTTTACCAAACATAGCCATATAGGAGTGAGCCTTTCTTGTTACTAGATTTATCCATTTTTTACTATTGAGATCTGAGTGTAACACATACTTACTTAAGCATCGGAGGCTCTTCACCGAAAAATCCCTCCGGTGTGAGAGTTCTTTGCAGGTACGCGGCGTTCTACCAGTGAGGAGGAGGAAGACGAGCCGATTTCAAGCCGGTCGGAGTGTTTTGCGTTACCATTTGGCGCCGTCTGTGAAACTTTCATTCGAAAAGTGGTGTGCTGAGATTACTGAAGCTTGGTAACTATGGTGGACGGAATTCCTAAAAGATATTTGCAAGCGTCGTTCGATGAGGCGTGGACGACGACGAGGCCGTTTGGAGAAGGCCCTCCTCTGGGCTTCCCTAGGCCCTCGCATACACCGGTGACTCCGATGCCTGTTCCACAAGGTGTGGGGGTCACACCGGTGCATCCAGAAACCGATGTGGGCTCAAGCCGAGCTCAGGAGGCCTGTGTGACTCAGGGAACGGAGATCCCAATGCCGTTACAGCCAGATCTGGCCGTGGTGCAGCAGTAAGGAGCGGTGGTGCAGGGAGTGGCATCGCCGCGGGTGGAGGAGCAGCGCCCCGACCAGCAGGTGGTGATGACTAGGCAGGAGATGCAACAGATGATGGCGAACGCGGCGGCACAAGCGGTCCAGCAGGTCGCTCAAAGCCTTTCCCGAGTGGCTGCTAGGCCAACGATAGTGGAAGAGGATGTGTCTAGCTATGGGGGAGATGGAGCTCCACGAGATCGGGAGGTGGAAAGACTCGCGGAGTAGGTGAGACAAATGCAGGCCAAGATAGATGATCGACCAGAGAGTCATGATGGAGGACACCCGTTCTCGAGGGAAATATTGGCTACACCGTTACCCGCAAATTTCAGGGACATGAGTTTGGTGTTCGATGGGACTTCTGATGCGTCGAGGCATGTAAGGGAATTTGAGGACTTGGCTGTGTTACACGGTTATTCTGATTCTGTTAGCTGCAGGACCTTTTTGTCGACCTTGAGAGTAGGCGCGCTCGACTGGTTTCAACAGCTCCCTCATGGATCGATAGCGGATTTCGATGATTTCGCGGAGAAGCTGATGACCCAATATGCTAGCGCTGTGGCGCAGGAGAAGTCGTATTTGACATTGATGGCTATGAGGCAGGGGGAGAAGGAGTCGCTACGCAAGTATGTGGTGTTGCCTCACAATGACACATTGATGATTACGGTGGAGGTGACAGGCTTTGATGTGAAGAGGGTGTTCATTGATACCGGGAGTTCGGTGGATGTAATGTTTTATGATTGTTTTGTGTAGATAAACGAGGTGCTCAATCTCATGCTGAAGTCGGTGACCACTGCCTTGTATGGATTCAATGGAGGTGAGGTGATGCCAATGGGAGAGGTGAGTCTATCTGTCGCCTTGGGAAAAGGAGCGATAAGAAAGGTGAGGATGGTTAGGTTCGTGATCGTAGGAGCAGAATCCTCGTACAACATCATCATGGGGAGGACCAGTTTGAATGCATTCCAGGCGGTCGTGTCAACGTACCATATGACGATCAAGTATTCAATGGACGAAAACGTTGGTGAGGTCGTAGGAAATCAGCTCACTTCGAGGAGCTGTTACCAAACCAAGGTGAGCAACAATAGACAGCTCGCGAAGAGGCAAGTTAAATCGGTGGAGGGAGGGAGCACTGAGTCGACCTGGGGGTTCGAGGTCGAAGGAGGAGAAGGAGAAGCCGGATAAAGAGAAGGAGAGGTGGAGATGCAGCCAGGAGGGGAGATTGAGGAGATCCAAATGGTGGAAGGTTTTGAGGAAAGGAAGTTTCGAATAGGGAAGGAGTTGGAGGAGCCCATAAGGTCAAAATTGATTGGGTTGATAAGGGAGTTCGCGGATGTTTTTGCATATACTCCTGAGGAGTTGA
Organism: Striga asiatica; assembly: GCA_008636005.1. Lineage (NCBI taxonomy): Eukaryota > Viridiplantae > Streptophyta > Magnoliopsida > Lamiales > Orobanchaceae > Striga > Striga asiatica. Next base: position 47,609 of record BKCP01005428.1, on the reverse strand, counting down.
CGGGGATAAAGGCCGAAGTAATTGAGCATAAGTTGAATATCGATCTCTCGGTAAGGCCGGTGAAACATAAAAGAAGGCACCATGGAGCAGAGATGGACAAGGTGATCGAGCAGAAGGTGGAGAAGTTGTTAAAGGCGGGTCATGTTAAGGAGATCCAATTCTCCGAGTGGTTGTTCAATACGGTGATGGTGTCTAAGTCCGGAGGCAAGTGGAGGATGTGCATTGACTTTAGTGACCTAAATAAGGCGTGCCCGAAGGATTTGTATCCGTTGCCCAGGATCGACCAGTTGGTCGATTCCACTGCAGGATATGAGTTGCTCAGTCTGATGGACGCATCCCAGGGATATCATCAGATTCCTTTGGCCTGGGAGGATAGGAAGAGGGTGAGTTTTGTTACGAGCAGGAGCACCTATTGTTATGTAGTGATGCCCTTTGGTTTGAAGAACGTGGGTGCGACGTATCAAAGGCTGGCCGACAAATTTTCATGGAGCAACTAGGGAGAAATATGGAGGTTTACGTCGATGATATGTTGGTGAAAATCAAGAAGGAGGCCGATCACGTGAATGATTTAAAGGAAACGTTCTTGACTTTGCGGAGGTATGGTATGAAGCTGAATTCGGCTAAGTGTTCTTTTGGTGTGAAGTCGGAAAAATTTCTGGGATATATGGTGACGAAGAGGGGGATCGAGGTGAATCCAGAAAAGGTGCGGGCTGTGATCGAGATGAAACGGGCCGGATTGCGGGTTTGAGTCGCTTCATATCGAAGGTGGCGGAAAGTGACCACCCAGCCCGAAGGCCTTAATAATGGTGGATTTTTTTCTTCAATCACTTGCCCACCCCCGAAGGAATGTTCTAGAAACAAGTGACCACCCAGCACGAAGGCCTTAATCATGGTGGATTTTTGTTCTTCGACCACTTGCCCACCGCCGAAGGAATGTTCCAGAAACAAGTGACCACCCAGCTCGAAGGCCTTAATCATGGTGGATTTTTTTCTTTAACCACTTGCCCACCCTCGAAGGAATGTTCTAGAAACAAGTAACCACCTAGCCCGAAGCCCTTAATCATGGTGTATTTTTGTTCATCGACCCAAACTTTTTGTGTTTTAATTCAATTTCGAACCATTTTGACCCGAACTTCGAGCACTATTATTCTCAGCCCTTTGAAGTATATTTAGTTCCAGTTGGAGCCCCATGGACCCAGCCCAAGTGCATAAAAATTGCCCCAATCCCTAAACCTAAAGAAACTCTATTTAAACCCTCTTCATCCCTTTCTTTTTCTATCGTTCACTACCCTAATCGATCAAAACCTGCCACCCTCTCATATCTCTCTTCTCTGGTTCGAACATAGTGGAGGAAGTCCACAAACAGATAGCCGAGGACGAGTCCTAGGAATTTAACATGACGGCTATTTGGGATGCCATGCCTAAGGCCCCTGCTGACTACAACAGCTCTTTTGATTGGCCTCCCGATCATGATTGGTGGTTGGGTCTCCTTGAACTCGTCGTGAATCGTGACGAGATGTTGAAGAGGAACTTCTCTGTTCCCGATGGATATACCCCACCCACCACCATGAAGCGGGCAATGGCCGAGTCTATTCGTCAGGCCCCGCTGTCTGATTAGACTGAATCGGCCTCTGGCTCAAGCCAGCCGATCGAGCCACAGCAGCAGCGGCTCGAGAGACCTTCCGAACAAACACCTAGTGATACCGATGCCAATATTGAGCAGACCTCGCTGAATCCTGATAATGTTGCAATAAATTGTATATTATCCAACACATGCCCTCCCTAAAAAGGAGTGGTCGATACATGCGACCATTCAGCCTCTCCGTCTTAAACATGATGGATTTTTTGTTTTCGAACACATGCCCACCCTCGAAGGAGTGGTCGGTACATGCGACCATCCAGCCTCTCGGCCTTAAGCATGATGAATTTTTTGTTCTCGAACACATGCCTACCCTCGAAGGAGTGGTCGATACATGCGACCATCCAGCCTCTCGACCTTAAACATGATGGATTTTTTGTTTTCAAACACATGCCCACCCTCGAAGGAGTGGTCGGTACATGCGACCATCTAGCCTCTCAGCCTTAAACATGATCGATTTTTTGTTTTCAAACACATGCCCACCCTTGAAGGAGTGGTCGATACATGCGACCATCCAGCCTCTCGGCCTTAAACATGATGGATTTTTTTCTTCGACCACTTGCCGACCCCTGAAGGAGTGTTCCAGAAACAGGTGACCACCCAGCCCGGAGGCCTTAATCATGGTGGATTTTTTTCTTCGACCACTTGCCCACCCCCGAAGGAATGTTCCAGAAACAAGTGCCACCCAGCCTGAAGGCCTTAATCATGGTGGATTTTTATGCGATTAAACCAAAAATCGCCGAAACGAATAAATTCTAAACCAATTAAATCCTAATAATTCTAACACATAAATAATAAATTAAATCACATAACATATACATACATAAAGTCACATAGCAATTCAATAATAAGTAGTTTAATAAGACAGATAGAGACGAGCAATTAAATAAAGCAAAGGCACATAATCAATTATAAGAAAATAAATAATTATATAAAATCCGAAAAATTCTAGTAAACGAACGGGGCGCTACAGATGGACTCCATGAACTCAAACAAGGTATGGACCTTGGTGGACCCACCACAGGGTATTGTACCCATTGGCTGTAGATGGGTTTACAAGAAGAAGCTTGGAGTAGATAGAGAAGTGAAAACCTTTAAAGCACGTCTGGTTGCAAAAGGTTATACTAAAAAACAAGGTGTGGATTATGAGGAAACTTTTTCACCAGTTGCAATGCTTAAATACATTTGGATTCTGCTAGCCATAGCTACATATTATGACTACGAGATATGGCAAATGGATGCGAAGACTGCTTTTTTTAATGGAAACATTAAGGAGGATATTTATATGAAACAGCCACAGGGCTTCATATCCAGTGAGAGCGAGCAAATGGTTTGCAAACTCCAAAGGTCCATTTACGGACTTAAACAAGCTTCAAGGAGTTGGAACATTTGGTTTGATGAAACGAATTTGATTTTCACAAAACCCCGGATGAACCAGGTGTTTATAAGAAGGTTAGTTGTAATCCAGTAGCATTTGTTGTGCTCTATGTTGATGACATTCTACTCATTGGGAACGATGTAGGAATGTTGCAATCAATAAGGACTTGGTTGTCTAAACAGTTTTCCATGAAAGACTTGGGAGAAGCATCTTTTATCCTAGGGATAAAGATCTATAAAGATAGATCTAGAAAGATGATCGGACTATCCCAGTCAATGTACAAAAATAAGGTGCTAAAGCGATTTTAGAGGAATCCAAACGTGGATACCTTTCAATGAGTCATGGCGTGTCACTTTCCAAAGCTATGTCTCCAAAGACACCTGAAGAAAGAGAAAGGATGAATCGTATACCTTATGCATCAGCTAATGGTAGGTTTATGTATGCGATGTTATGTACTAGGCCTGATGTGGCTCATGCACTTAGTGTCACGAGCAGATATCAATCCAATCCAGGGGAGGAACACTGGAAGGCCGTGAAAATGATCATTAAGTACTTGAGAAGGACTAATGATATCTTTTTGATATACGTCAATGGAGAACTAAAACTAGAAGGCTTCACTGATTCTAGTTTTCAGTCCGATATGGAAAACTCAAAATCAATGTCCGGATACATATTTACCTTGAATGGAGCAGCAGTTAGTTGGAAAAGTTCCAAACAAGAAACAACTGTTGACTCTACCACCGAGGCTGAATACATTGCAGCATCAGATGCTGCAAAAGAAGTTGTTTGGATACGACACTTCATCCAAGGGTTGAGTGTAGTTGCGCTTGTTGTTGATCCAATAATGATTTATTGTACCAACTATGGGGCTACAGCGCAAGCGAAAGAGCCAAGATCTCATCAAAGATCTAAACACATTATGAGGAGATACCACCTGACTAGAGAAATCATTGGTAGAGGCGATGTCGTTATGGATCGAGTCGCTTCAGCAGAAAATGTAGCAGACCCCCTAACCAAGCTCTTATCACAGAAAGTAATTGACATACATGTTGAGATGATGGGCCTGAAATACATGGGAGATTGGAACTAGGCCAAGTGGGAGATTATTAGAGTAAAATACTGTAATGCCTCGTTAATTTATGAATAATTACGGGATTATTTTATTATTTATTATATTTGTCCAAATTAACTTATTTATTTTATTTGTGCTCGTAACTGCCTTAATTGTTTATTATTATGGATAAATAAATAATGTGTGTATTTAATTTCCTAAATATGTATCTGTATTATTATTATTATTATTATTATTATTATTATTATTATTATTATTATTATTATTATTATTATTAAATAATTATTATGTGTGTTATGTATTAGCCGGTTTCAATTTAATTTTCGCCACGTCGAACCGAGCCTCGAATAATTTTCGAGTCGAGCCCGAGAGAACCAGCTGATTTCGATTATTTTTCCGTAGCCATTTTGGGATCATTTTCTCTAGCCCATTTTTTTCGAAATAATTGGATATTATTATTTGCCATTTATTTTATTTTCCAATTAATTATTCGGGCTCGACAATTTTATTTCAATTATGTGCTCGTATTTGCTAATTGTATCAATATAATATCGAGCCGAATAGTATTATTATTTATTTTATTTTCGGTCGAACCGAAAATTTGTTAATAACCGAGACTTCGAATCGAACGAGCAATTTAACCGACTACGCGAACTGGGCCACCGAATCCCACTTTCTCCCTAAACCGCAGGTTCCTTCCAAACCCAGCCCGCGCCCGCCTGAGAAAACCGTCCCCAACCCGTCACCTCTCTTATGCATGCATGAGAAATCTTTTTAAATTTTTGAAATTTGAAAGGTTGATCACTATCCCTCATTTAATGCTAACTAATCCCCCTTTCTTGCTTTAATCCATATTTGTAGATGGGGGTTACAAAGTCTTGAGATTTGGTTTAAAGGATGGTTGACTCTCCTCATTTCTCCCTCACTCTCCATCTCTCTCACTCGTCAGCCTTCCTCCCTCCCTCTCTATTCTCTTTCTTTCATTTTTTCTTGTTCGCCGGAAAGCTTGCAATCGTCGTCATCTTCGCCCTCCTCTGCTCGTCATTCTCGCCGCTTGTTCCGCAGCACCACGCGACGCCAGGAAGCCGTCTTCCCCATTGCTCCTCCGCGCATCACAGCAGCCGCCGCCGTGAGCCTCGCCGTCAACCTCCTCGCGACAGTAACGCCGGCCACCATCTCACACGACGACCACCATCGCGCCTCTGTCCCGCGAGCACGAGCCATCTTCGTTCGTTGTTATCGTCGAGCGAGCCACCATTAACGTCGAGCGAGTCAAGCGGACGATCGTCCCCGCCCGTAGGATTTGTCGTCTCCGAGCTCCGTTTTTCCGACACTGAACCTCGAATATCCTCCCCTTAGGTGTTTGGTAAATCCATTTTACTAAACTCCTCAATTTTTATGATTAAATGTGATTGTCGTAAATTAAATATGTGCTGATAACGCTATGTTCGATTCAAGTAATTTTCGTCTATTATTTATCGAACATCGTTAATTGTTATGAATCCTCAATATGTTCATGTGTTGCTGATGTATGAGTGAAAATAGGTGCTATCGAGACGTTATATGAACCGAGGTTGAGATTTGAACATTCAAAATGCATGTGATATCATTGTATGTGAAATCATGTTTTTTTCATTGTTCTGTTGTGCTGCATTTTCAGCCATCATGGACTGAATATTTGAAGTTGTGACCTTCATGAGATATGTATTACGTTGAGTTTTCTATTTCTGGGCTTTAGAAATTCTCGATTCCGAGCTATATCGATAAAGTTATGATTTTTACAAGATTTGTTGTACGTCTAGTTTTTCCTGTACCCGGCAGCATAAATGATTTTAATGATTGATCTGTTTTTCATGTCATAATGTGCTCGTATGAACTTATGCTCTTCATGAAAGTTATAGATCTGTTTCTTACCTTTCAAATGAGATAAGTTGCATATTGATATGTGCTCTGTGGCTCGAGTTATGTTCTTATGAAGTTAGATATGCATGAGTTAGGAATTATCATTTTGGCAATAATCTGAAACTGAATGTTAACCGATTTTTCACCATGTAAATGAACTCATATGATTCTGTGTTCTACATGAAAGTTGTAGAGGCATGCTTAAGATTTAATTTGATACTTGAACCATATCATTTGAAGTATCAAATACTAGCATTGAGGCCAGAAAAGGATTGTGTCGTTTCATTTCAAGTGCGAATGAAGGAGATTGGTGATCTACACTAGATAGGATCAACGGTGGACGAATGTGGCTGAATCCTCACGTGGATGAACTCTTCTGCTCGACATTTGGTCAATACAGAGGGAGAATCCAGTGAGTATGCTCTTACTTAGGACAAGGATGAACTGAGCAAAGATTGGACAACTGACCGGAGAAATCGAGATCGTGTGTTGTCTATTAATCTTTCCTTTATCCGTGATTTATCTTTCAACTGTTGTGCAACTCTTGTATTTGATACTTGGAACTAACTTTATTAAGAGACTTTGTGTACGAAGAAGGATAAGCATATTTGTTTCCAGCTAATCCTTATTTGTCGCAAGGTTTGTGATTTTTTTTTGCGATAGTTCCGAGTCCTTGCACTCGAGAAAGCAAAGGTCGGTGCAAGCCACTATGGTATCTTGACCTGGAGGACAACGACGGTCATTCATCTCGTCGTGACTAAATTGTATGACGCATCGGAAACTGTTTTCTCGGGTCGGGAGTCGTCGACTAATTCAAGGAAGGTGTCTTACATTAATGGATTATGAAGGATCTTTTAAGGAGGGTAGTCGAGCCTGGAGCATGTGCATTGTGAAGCGTAGAGCCGCTTGTATTCTCGAACTTTCATTTTGTTGTAAACTTTGACAAGTTTTCATTCTGTTATTTCTTTTGAGCCTCGGGAAAAATCTTTTAGTTCCTTGGACTTTTGCAAAATCTTTAAAAACCCTTGTCTTTGTTTTCTTGTTCGCTCAGAGTTTTGAGGTCAAGTTTGAGGACCTGATGTACCAATTAAGACAAGTGTTTCCAGCTTTCTGCTTGTCTTATATCATTCTTTTAGTTGGGTTTAAGTATTCCATTCATCCGAGCCAATAGATTTTTATCGTTATCGAGGATGAATTGGACCATTTCTGAGATGCGCCAATCATCTGGGTGCACCTAGGAGCCGTCTGGAAGATCAACAAAGAAAGTCACCAGACGAGCAAGGCGAGTTACAACCAACCTGAACACCGGAGGAGCCGATATGTTTCATGGCAAAGAATGATGCACATCGACAACCGTAAACCTAACTGATGAAGGATGATCAACTACTATCGTGAGGTGAAGACCTGTTCAATTAACTGAGGGCAACTGCAAAATCATTGAAAACCGATTCAAGGCCGATGTACCGTCAGTCGAAGATCAAGGAGTAGACGTATCAAAATGGACTCTGGAACCCGAGGAGTATGTCTGCAATCGAACCGTGATTCTTTTGTGTAACTACCGCAATGGCGACTGCGACGAAATGTCCGGTTGTAATTCTACAGCGACGTCATAGTCTACCTCTTAGAACGTCGAGACGTAGTGGAAATACCCGAAGACGCGAACGAGGTCTTTTCGATGAAAGGAACCTCTCGCCTAGACCTTGAGGTGTGAACTCTGGGCAATGCAGATGAGTGGAGCTCATTCAGCACTGCTGGCATGACTAGTTATCGGAGGAAGAGCTGATGTGATGGCCGACGCTATTTATCGGAAGAGTCGAAGTGAGCTAGCTAGTTGGTGTCTCAGAGGGAGCCGCTGGCCTAGTACCATTCTCGACTGGAGAGCCGCATTTGATTTCCTTTGAGGATTTTGCCCATCTCTAGCGTTCGATTGGTTTGCATGTTAGAGTGTGTTGTTGGGATAAGGTAGTGGACTTGGAACTCGGTTTGATGCTCTGTTATTTTTTAGACCTTGAAACTTTTGAATTCGTGAAAAACCAAAAAGCTTTTGGAAAGAACTCCATTTTGTACACATTTTGTGGAAAACCCTTCTCTTGCTATTGTCTTAGCCTATGTGAAAACCCAAGTCAGAAAATTTTTCGTATTGAGAAAAACCATGGATTAAATTTTCTTGTCAAAACCTTGAACCGAAAGCCGACCCTAACTGGGTGTTGCCACGAAGTGGTGGCCAAGCGTGTACGCCCGTGCTGATAGACGATAGGCTTGTGCGCGGCCGATCGTTGACTCACACGCAAACTATAGCTGCCATCACCGGACACACGGAACTCTAATGCCAGCGTGATCGGCCAAACCTTGACCTTGTGGTTGGTCTCTGAACAGGTACACGTGAGCGTCCTGGCGCCCAGCATATGCAGTGCCTGCGAGCGTGTCGCTTCTCGGAGAACAGTGCATTAAAAAAAATTCAACCATCCATTTATTTTTTTTTCTTTTAGACGGTTTGACCACCGAGAGTTCCAAGTTCCACCGAACTGCATTCGCATCCTTGATCGATGGTTTTGATAAGGAAGCGTAGTCGATAGGTTTCCTATGCATCTGTGAGGAATTCTCGAGATGGCGAGATAGGGGACTTGTGTTGCAAGCAAACGGAGCCATGAGGTGCTACGTTTGTGTCGTAGAATCTTGTGTTGTAAGCATGAGTATAACGGGGCTATACTATGTGCATGGTGGCACAGTACCGTGACAATCGCTTCGGCAAGAAGTCACGGGTGTGTCGAGATTGTGAGTAAGTTTCCGGCGTGACCCGGGTGTTGGGATCTGTGAGGATCTCGTTATGTACAAATCACGAATTCAATAGCAAACGTAAACCTATGCGCAACGGATCTAAAGGTTTGACGTAGAGAACTTACGGCTTAAAATTTATGTAGATCTGGCTGACCACGAACGGTTGACCGCATATGATTGACCGCAAATCACGTCTTGGGTTGCACGAACAAGATCAGATCAAAACCGGATCAAACGGATGCAAACAGATCAAAACGAGATTTTGCTGCCAGGCACCTTCCGGCGGCACGTGAGGGCGCGTGCGGCGTTGGACTCCAGCGACGTCGGCAGCGATGGAAAGCTCTCGTCGAGACGGTCGTCTGGGTATACTGTACGTCTCAATCGGACTTCTGGTTAGTTCTGTAGGTCAAAATATATTTCGTCTCGGTTTACCTACAGATCTTCTACTGTATTACTCAATACACCCTTCTTCAACTTGTACCAGTGGAGCAACAAGAAGAAGATAAAGCTCGAATGAGATCTAGAGAGAGAGGCGTGTTTCACGTGAGATGTGAACTCTGTTTACGTCTCATGAGCTTAATGATGTATATATAGAGTTACAGTAGGGACCCTAAGGAGATTAGGAAAAGGGCTCCTTAATTAATTAGACTAACTGTGGGCCAAGCCCACTCCTCTAATTAATTAAATAATATTAATGGGCCACCAACATTATATTATTGCACTCACTCTTCCTAGCCCAAATTACATTTGAGACTCCAATAATAATTACTCGATTTACCTCCCCACGTTTAAGATATAATGTCCATTAATTAATTCGATTACTGATAATCAAGAATTAATTAATTTATTATTATTTCACCGAAGCTAGCGCTCGTTCATCACATTCTTATTATGCCGGAATTTAATCCACCTGCAGGGTTTAGCATAACAATCCTTCATGAACTCACTCCGGGACATCATCAAACTAACGCACATGGTGACCGTAAATATCCTAACAGCACATCCTATATATAATAATATTACCCAAAACAGTAGGAATATTAATCCAGCGAAATGAACCGCACCCCTGTGAATCAAAGTAATATATATTATATATATATGCCTGTTTAATATCTTACGGGTTAAGAGAACGCAATAATTAACCGAGGCCTAGTTCATTTACGACGATCAGTATAAAATGAACTTCTCCTCTCTGGGATCCTGTTCAATACATAAATGTACTAGTGTAACTAATCAGTCAAGACAAACTGTACAGTTGACACTACAACCGTTCGGATGGGGTGTTCATGTCCATCTAGGTTGTGAACAACTATTCTTGTTCGCAAGTAACTGATAGAGTGATCTTCGGTTCGCCCGATAACGACCCACCCTATCTAAGTGCAGAACAACAGAACGTAGAACTTGTTTAATCTAACATGATTCTCATTCATAAAGGGTAAATGTGCAATATCATGCAAAGCCAAGCTTTCAGTATATAACACTGGCAATCTCCCACTTATACTTAAAGCTTTCGCTTTTACTGTATAGTCCTATCAATCCGTTATTCTAAAAGACCTATGTCGATCTTATTGCCATGCATCCTCTGATCAATCTTGGCAACATCAACGCCTCCTCTACCAATGATATCCCTTCGAATCAGATGGTATTTGCGCTCTATGTGTTTGCTTGCCCTGTGGGCTCAAGGTTCTTTTGAGTTCGCTACTGCTCCACTGTTATCACAGTACACGGTGATACCACGTGGCAAATTCAGTATAACCTCTAAGTCCACTAAGAAGTTCCTGAGCCAAACTGCCTCTTTCGCTGCCTCTGAGGCTGCTATGTACTCGGCTTCCATGGTGGAGTCTGCCACGCATTTCTGCTTAGCACTCCTCCATGAAATGGCTCCACTTCCCAAAGTAAACACATAATCTGAGGTTGACTTACTTTCATCCCTATCTGACTGGAAATCAGAATCACTGTAACCCAGAGGTAACAAGCTGCCTGCACGGTAAACCAACATGTACTCCTTAGTCCTTCTCAGATACTTGAGTATATGCTTCACCGCAGACCAATGTTCTCGTCCCGTATTACTTTGATATCTAGCTACCATGCCAACGGCGTAGCTAATATCTGGCCTAGTGCACAACATTGCATATATGAGACTTCCTACTGCCGAAGCATAAGGAACTGTCTTCATCTCCTCTATCTCCTTGGACGTCTTAGGAGACATCTCCTTAGATAGAGGTATTCCATGTCTGAAAGGTAACATACCTTTCTTGGAATCCTGCATGCTGAATCTGGCCAAGACAGTATCTATGTATGAAGACTGGGATAAGCACAACATTCTCTTCTTACGATCTCTAATGAGCCTAATACCAAGAATGTGTCCTGCTTCACCTAAGTCCTTCATATCAAACTGCTTAGACAACCACACCTTTACGTCTAATAACTCCTTCTTACTGTTTCCAATAAGCAGTATGTCATCTACGTAAAGCACAAGAAACACCACCACGCTCCCACTGATTTTCTTGTAAACACACTGCTCATCCGGACATTGAGTGAACCCGTACGACTGGATCACCTCATCAAAACAGATGTTCCAAGATCTCGAAGCTTGCTTCAGTCCATAAATAGACCGATTAAGCTTACACACTAGATGCTCACGACCTTCAGCAATGAATCCCTCTGGTTGCTACATATAGATGTCTTCCTGCAGGTTCCCATTAAGGAAAGCTGTCTTGACATCCATCTGCCAGAACTCATAGTCCATATGAGCGGCTACAGCCAAGAGAATCCGAATGGACTTAAGCATAGCTACTGGCGAAAAGGTCTCAGCATAATCAATACCCTCGATCTGGGTATAACCTTTCGCAACAAGCCTAGCTTTAAAGGTTTGCACCTTCCCATCCAATCCTCTCTTTCTCTTATAGATCCACTTACATCCAATGGGTCGTACCCCATCGGGTGGTTCTACAAGATCCCAGACATGATTAGAGTCCATTGACCCCATTTCAGCTTTCATTGCAACATTCCATGAATCTGCATGTTTATCTTGGAGTGCCTCATCATAAGTTCTTGGGTCCGATTCTAGGCCTCCTGGAACTGAGTCCGATGACTCTCCAAGACCTATCCATCGGTCGGGTAAATAAGAAACCCTCCCACTGCGACGAGGCACTGTCTGCACTGGTACACTCTCAGTGTGTCGTGTTGCAGTATTATGTGATGTATCTACTTGCGCACTCGGTGGGGAACCATCGATTTCACCCCTTAACTCCTCTAAGACTAGTCTACTCGCGGGCTTATGATTCATAATATAGTCTTCTTCCAAGAATCTAGCGTTCGTCGAAACGAACACCTTCTGATCCTCAGGACTATAAAATAATCTACCTTTCGTTCCCTTGGGATAGCCTACGAAAACTCGTGCTTCTGAACGTTTATACAACTTGCCAGGTTCCTGCACGAACACGTGTGCAGGACTACCCCAAACTCGAAGCTGTGAGAAACTGGGCTTACGCCCTTTCCACATCTCATAAGGGGTAGTGTCAACTGACTTCGACGGAAACATGTTCAGAATATACGATGTCGTTTCCAATGCCAAACCCCAGAACGAATCTGGTAACCTCGAATAACTCATCATAGACCTAACCATCTCCATAAGAGTCCTATTTCTTCGCTCTGCATCCCCGTTCTGCTGGGGCGTGCCGGGTGCAGTCAGTTGGGATTCAATCCCAGCTTCCGATAAGTATGTCCTGAACTCTCCAAAAAGGTATTCGCCACCTCGATCAGAACGAAGTGACTCGATACATTTACCATGAAGCTTCTCCACAACTGCCCGATACTCCTTGAATTTCTCAAAGCATTCGGACTTGCGGTGCAACAGATAAACGTACCCAAATCTCGAGTAATCATCTATGAAAGACACATAGTACTCGAAACCTCCTCTAGCCTGGATCGACATAGGACCACACAAATCAGAATGAATCAATTCTAGTACTTCTTGGCTCCTATACCCCTTTGCCGTAAACGGCCTCTTGGCCATCATGCCTTCCAGACCGGATTCGCAAGTTGGATAGTGCTCTTCCAATGGACCGAGATGTCCACTGGCCACTAACTTTTGAATCCTCCTAAGGTTGATGTGCCCAAGTCTAAGGTGCCACAGATATGCTTGATTCATCTGCGAAGACTCCTTCCTCTTATTAGATGTAGTTATGACATTATTCAATTCATTATGTTGCACTGTGGGAGAGTTCGGTTTGAGAACATATAAATTGCCAACTAATGAACCACAACATATGAAACGATTTTCAAAACGAATAATAACCATGTCATTAAACGAAACTGAAAAACCATCCATAACGAGTTTAGAAACTGAAACAGGGTTCTTTCTAAAGCTAGAAACATAAAGGCAATTTCTCAAAACCAAACTACTACTATCAAACGATAAAGTAACGTCTCCCACTGCAACAGCCGCCACTTTCGTAGCATTGCCCATGTAGACTGTGATCTCTCCCTCCCTAAGTCGCTTGGTTTCCTGGAGCCCCTGCAAAGAATTGCAGACATGATCAGTGGCTCCAGTATCTACACACCAGGTTCTGGTAGATACAACCGCTAAACATGTTTCTACGACATTAACGAGAGAGTTACCTTTCTTGAGGAGAGGGCAATCGACCTTCCAGTGTCCTGACTTATTGCACTTGTGGCATCTTCCTTTCGGTTTCTTTGCCACAGCCTGAGGGGTCGGTCGTAGGTAAACCGAAGCATCCTGTGCTTTTGCCTTTCCTGCAGACTTCTTTCTCTTCATGCCCTTGTGAGGCCTGGAAGGTCCAGCCTGCTCGGCGACTAGCACCTGAGGTGCTTGAGTGAATAAGGCCTCCGCCGATTGAAGCTCTGCAAGCAGTTCTGGAAGAGCCATATGCATCTTGTGCATGTTGTAGTTCAACCGGAACTGATCAAAGCTCTTCGGTAAAGATTGTAGCATAATATCAACCTGGGTTTCCCCGTCAATATAACCTCCCATAACCTCAAGCTCATTGAGCTGCACCATAACCCTGAGAGCGTGCTCCCTTACGGGTGTGCCCTCGGCCATGTGCGTACTCATCAGAGCACTCAAAGCCTCTTGCCTAGCAGCCCTAGACTGATGTCCGAACAGATCCCTGAGATTGAGAAGTATATCTGCTGCAGTGTCCTTAGACTGATGCTGATGTTGAAGAACATTCGACATAGAAGCCAGAATGTAACACTTCGCCATCTCATTAGCCTTCTTCCACCGAGCATACTCCTCTTTCTCCTGCTCAGGAGCATCAGCCGCCGGCACCGCCGGGCAAGCATCAGTGATAGCAAACTTATTACCCTCAGCAGTCAACACTATGTCTAAGTTCCTCTTCCAATCAATGTAATTAGGACCAGTAAGCTGATTTTCTTTTAGAATGACAGACAACGGATTGAACGACATGATGAATATCCTGAGAATCTTGTACATAAATTTTACAGATTAAACACTTTTGAATTTAACTGTTAATATTGATATCCTCAAAACAACATTAACTTAAATCCACCGACATCTATTACACCTTGTGAGAATGCATGCTACGAGGGTCGCCCTACAAACTCGCATTTTGTAAGAGAAGGGCTTTTCTAAGGCCCATTAATTTCCATAAGTCAAAACCAAATTCATGACGAACGAAATTAATAGTCGGTCTCCATTTGGCCATGCAATAGAATTCAGGGACCCCGAGGGGGGTTAATAAATTTAATCGCATTCTAAGTGAATCCCATTTCTCGGTCCTAAGGTCGTCAAATTTGATTATACGTCATCCGAGGGGAAGCCCGTACGCTCTCATAAGATTTCCTCTAACTGTCTACTTTTAGAAATTTGTCCTGGTAATTTCCTACAATTAATTTTAGCAATGTCACCCGAGGGGGAGCCCATTACCGCAGTTAATTGATTTACCGACAAATTAGAAATGGAGGCCTTAGGAATTTTACAATTAACTTATATTTAAAATCCCTTCTCAGAAGAGGAACGAAATTTAATGAGGATTTTTAACTATTTATACAATTCCAAATTAATCTATGTTAGTGCAATAATTAATTAACATGCATATTAATTCATGCAATTCTAAATTAATCTATGTCAATGCAATAATTAATTAACATGTACAATAATTTATGCAATTCTAAATTAATCCATAACATAATTAATTACATGCATAATTTATTGACACAATTCTAAATTAATCCTATGCGTTACATAATTAATTAACATGCATAATTAATCTTGCAATACTAAATTAATTCCATGCAAAAATATAATTAATTAACATGCATAAATAATAATTTAATGGCATAATAAATTTAATTAAATAAATAAATAAACCCACTATTATGGCCATTAAGTATTGAATCTCCTTAAACAAGGAAACTGTGACAGTTCTTTTCCCTTTTCAACTGGAACTCCTTTAAGCAGTAGAATCCTGGTTGATCTTGTACTGCTTGATCATCAAGGCAAAAACGAACCACCAGCTGCCGCCACCAGTCCGCCGCCGCCGGCCACCGGTCGCCGCCTGCTAGTTCGCCGGAAAAACCAACCGTTTTTTTTTTCTTTCTTTCGAGGATCGTTGATCTCTTGTGATCTCCCGGTCATCAACACACGATCACAACACGAAAAATATAATTTACAAAATTACATAATTCGATCCTAGATCCAACGAATGGATGTACATGTTTTCTAAACAAATAATTAAATCTATCCAGTCAACCCCTGGGCGAATAATTATTACAAACATTCATCCATAAATTCCTTGACATGCCCGAGGCTTTAAAAACAAATTTAAAACCATACATCACATTCAACAACATACATCAAACACATATCGGCCATAATAGTGGATTAACTATTTTCCTGCAAAATCGAGTTATGCAAATATAATCCAATATATGGCTGCGTTTGAACACATCTTATCAAATAAAGCCGTAAAAATTCGAACTTTGTACAAAACGAATTAACCAAGTTCTCTGATACCACTTGTTGGGATCTGTGAGGATCTCGTTATGTACAAATCACGAATTTAATAGCAAACGTAAACCTATGCGCAGCGGATCTAAAGGTTTGGCGTAGAGAACTTACGGCTTAAAATTTATGTAGATCTGGCTGACCACGAACGGTTGACCGCAATTGATTAACCGCAAATCACGTCTTGGGTTGCACGAACAAGATCAGATCAAAACTGGATCAAACGGATGCAAACAGATCAAAACGAGATTTTGCTGCCAGGCACCTTCCGGCGGCACGTGAGGGCGCGTGCGGCGTTGGACTGCAGCGACGTCGGCGGCGATGGAAAGCCCTCGTCGAGACGGTCGTCTGGGTATACTGTACGTCTCAATCGGACTTCTGGTTAGTTGTGTAGGTCAAAATATATTTCGTCTCGGTTTACCTACAGATCTTCTACTGTATTACTCAATACACCCTTCTTCAACTTGTACCAGTGGAGCAACAAGAAGAAGATAAAGCTCGAATGAGATCTAGAGAGAGAGGCGTGTTTCACGTGAGATGTGAACTCTGTTTACTTCTCATGAGCTTAATGATGTATATATAGAGCTACAGTAGGGACCCTAAGGAGATTAGGAAAAGGGCTCCATAATTAATTAGACTAACTGTGGGCCAAGCCCACTCCTCTAATTAATTAAATAATATTAATGGGCCACCAACATTATATTATTGCACTCACTCTTCCTAGCCCAAATTACATTTGAGACTCTAATAATAATTACTCGATTTACCTCCCCACGTTTAAGATATAATGTCCATTAATTAATTCGATTACTGACAATCAAGAATTAATTAATTTATTATTATTTCACCGAAGCTAGCGCTCGTTCATCACATTCTTATTATGCCGGAATTTAATCCACCTGCAGGGTTTAGCATAACAATCCTTCATGAACTCACTCCGGGGACATCATCAAACTAATTCACATGGTGACCGTAAATATCCTAACAGCACATCCTATATATAATAATATTACCCAAAACAGTAGGAATATTAATCCAGCGAACTGAACCTCACCCATGTGAATCAAAGTAATATATATTATATATAAGAGAACGCAATAATTAACCGAGGCCTAGTTCATTTACGACGATCAGTATAAAATGAACTTCTCCTCTCTGGGATCCTGTTCAATACATAAATGTACTAGTGCAACTAATCAGTCAAGACAAACTGTACAGTTGACACTACAACCGTTCGAATGGGGTGTTCATGTCCATCTAGGTTGTGAACAACTATTCTTGTTCGCAAGTAACTGATAGAGTGATCTTCGGTTCGCCCGATGACGACCGACCCTATCTAAGTGCAGAACAACAGAACGTAGAACTTGTTTAATCTAACATGATTCTCATTCATAAAGGGTAAATGTGCAATATCATGCAAAGCCAAGCTTTCAGTATATAACACTAACACCGGGCACCCTGCTGAAACTCAACTCCACGTGTCGACCACGATTGTTTGACCGATGATCTCACAGTCGAGGCACTATGAGACATGTTGAGGTCGTGTGTGCATGTTGTGTTGTGTTTTGCGATTTCTCACCATGGGTGGGCCGTTTCGTGTTTTTGTGTATTGAACGGGTGTCTGGATGATACCATTCGAGTTTTCCTTTTCGTATGACTAGAGGTGTGGTATACCTTGGTTTAAGGTAAATGAGGATCCGCTATTGTGTGCGGTAAATCCTTTGAGATCCTTACTCGAGTCGAGGACTTGACTTATCGGCTAGCTTTATCACCGAATTTGTTAGGGTGCATGATGTGTTTTATGTCTCGATGTTGCGAAGATATGTGCATGGCCCAGACCACATGGTGGACTTGTGCGAACTGCGGGTTGAGCGAGACCTTACCTATTAGGAGGTACCGATGACCATTTGGATCAGAGTGTCCATCAGCTGAGGAACCGGGCAGTGAGCCTAGGGAAGGTGCAGTGGAGATGACATGACAAGTCCGAGACGACTTGAGAGAAGAAGGCTGAGATTATTGGTAGTCTTCCGACCAGTTTCAATGCTTAAATCCATTTGGATTCTGCTAGCCATAGCTACATATTATGACTACGAGATATGGCAAATGGGTGTGAAGACTGCTTTTTTAATGGAAACATTAAGGAGGATATTTATATGAAACAGCCACAGGGCTTCATATTCAGTGAGAGCGAGCAAATGGTTTGCAAACTCCGAAAGGTCCATTTATGGACTTAAACAAGCTTCAAGGGGTTGGAACATTCGGTTTGATGAAACGATCAAAACATTTGATTTTCACAAAAAACCGGATGAACCAGGTGTTTATAAGAAGGTTAGTGGAAATGCAGTAGCATTTTTTGTGCTCTATGTTGATGACATTGATGTTGCAATCAATAAGGACTTGGTTGTCTAAACAGTTTTCTATGAAAGACTTGGGAGAAGCATCTTTTATCCTAGGGATAAAGATCTATAAAGATAGATCTAGAAAGATGATCGGACTATCCCAGTCAATGTACAAAAATAAGGTGCTAAAGCGATTTTAGCATGGAGGAATCCAAACATGGATACCTTTCAATGAGTCATGGTGTGTCAGTTTCCAAGGCTATGTCTTCAAAGACACCTGAAGAAAGAGAAAGGATGAATTGTATACCTTATGCATCAGCTATTGGTAGCTTTATGTATGCGATTTTATGTATTAGGCCTGATATGGCTCATGCACTTAGTGTCACGAGCAGATATCAATCCAATCCAGGGGAGGAACACTGGAAGGCTGTGAAAATGATCATTAAGTACTTGAGAAAGATTAATGATATCTTTTTGATATACGACAATGGAGAACTAAAACTAGAAGGCTTCACTGATTTTAGTTTTCAGTCCGATATGGAAGACTCAAAATCAATGTCCGGATACATATTTACCTTGAATGGAGCAGCAGTAGTTGGAAAAGTTCCAAACAAGAAACGACTGTTGACTCTACCACCGAGGCTGAATACATTGCAACATCAGATGCTGCAAAAGAGGTTTTTTGGATACGAAACTTCATCCAAGGGTTGGGTGTTGTTCCGTTTGTTGTTGATCCAATAATGATTTATTGTGACAGCAATGGGGCTACAGCGCAAGCGAAAGAGCCAAGATCTCATCAAAGATATAAACACATTATGAGGAGATACCACCTGACTAGAGAAATCATTGGTAGAGGCGACGTCGTTATGGATCGAGTCGCTTCAGCAGAAAATGTAGCAGGCCCACTAACCAAGCTCTTATAACATAAAGTATTTGACATACATGTTGAGAAGATGGGCCTGAAATACATGGGAGATTGGAACTAGGCCAAGTGGAAGATTGTTAGAGTAAAATACTGTAATGCCCCGTTAATTTATGAATAATTATGGGATTATTTAATTATTTATTATATTTATTCAAATTAATTTATTTATTTTATTTGTGCTCGTAACTGCCTTAATTGTTTATTATTATGGATAAATAAATAATGTGTGTATTTAATTGCCTAAATATGTATCTGTATTATTATTATTATTATTATTATTATTATTATTATTATTATTATTATTATTATTATTATTATTATTATTATTATTATTAAATAAGTATTATGTGTGTTATGTATTAGCCGGTTTCAATTTAATTTTCGCCACGTCGAACCGAGCCTCGAATAATTTTCGAGTCGAGCCCGAGAGAACCGGCCGATTTCGATTATTTTTCCGTAGCCATTTTGGGATCATTTTCTCAAGCCCATTTGTTCCGAAATAATTGGATATTATTATTTGGCATTTATTTTATTATCCAATTAATTATTCATGCTCGACAATTTTATTTCAATTATGTGCTCGTATTTGCTAATTGTATCAATTTAATATCGAGCCGAATAGTATTATTATTTATTTTATTTTCGGTCGAACCAAAAATTCGTAAATAACCGAGACTTCGAATCGAACAAGCAATTTAACTGAACACGCGAACCGGGCAACCGAACCCCCCTTTCTCCCCAAACCGCCGGTTCCTTCCAAACCCGACCCGCGCCCACATGAGAAAATCGGCCCCAACCCGTCACCTCTCTTATGCATGCATGAGGAAATTTTTTAAATTTTTGAAATTTGAAAGGTTGATCACTGTCCGTCGTCATCTTCGCCCTCCTCCGCTCGTCATTCTCGCTGCTCGTTCCGCAGCACCACGCGATGCCGGGAAGCCGTCTTCCCCATCGCTCCTCCGCGCATCACAGCAGCCGCCGCCGTGAGCCTCGCCGTCAACCTCCTCGCAACAGCAACGCTGACCACCATCACACACGACGACCACCTTCGCGCCTCTGTCCCGCGAGCACGAGCCATCTTCGTTCGTTATTATCATCGAGCGAGCCGCCATTAACGTCGAGCGAGTCAAGCGGACGATCGTCCACGCCTATAGGATTTTTCGTCTCTGAGCTTCGTTTTTCCAACACCGAACCTCGACTATCCTCCCCTTAGGTGTTTGGTAAATCCATTTTACTAAACTCCTCAATTTTTATGATTATATGTGATAGTCGTAAATTAAATATGTGTTGATAACGCTATGTTCGATTCAAGTAATTTTCGTCTACTAATTATCGAACATCGTTAATTGTTATCAATCCTCAATATGTTCATGCGTTGCTAATGTATGAGTGAAAACATGTGCTGTGGAGACATTATATGAACCGAGGTTGAGATTTGAACATTCAAAATTCATGTGATATCATTTTCTGTGAAATCATGTTTTTTTCACTGTTCTGTTGTGCTGCATTTTCAGCTATCATAGACTGAATATTTGAAGTTGTGACCTCATGAAATATGTAGTACGTTTGGTTTTCTATATCTGGGCTTTGGAATTTCTCGATTCCGAGCTATATCGGTAAAGTTATGATTTTTACAAGATTTGTTGTACGTCCAGTTTTTCCTGTACCAGGCAGCATAAATGAATTTAATGTTTGATCTGTTTTTCATGTCATAATGTACTCGTATGAACTTATTTTCTTCATGAAAGTTGTAGATATGTTTCTTACCTTTCAAATGAGATAAGTTGCATGTTGATATGTGCTCTGTGGCTCGAGTTATGTTCTTATGAAGTTAGATATGCAAGAGTTGAGAATTATCATTTTAGCAGAAATCTGAAACTGAATGTTAACCGATTTTTCACCATCCAAATGAACTCATATGATTCTGTGTTCTACATGAAAGTTGTAGAGGCATACTTAAGGTTTAATTTGATACTTGAACCATATTATGTGAAGGTCTATAGCTCGAGTTAAAGGATAAAAACTGAGGTGCTGTCCAAATCATATGTTAATTTTGACAGATTTACTGAATCACATGTTTTGTGTTTAAACTCGTTGAATATGTGATTATTTGCCAATGAGGTCTTTCAAAAAATTATAGAAACTTGAGTTATCTATCATGGAGTTTTAAATTGCATTAATAGCATGCCCGTAGCTCTAGTTATATAGTAAATACTGAAGTCTGGTCAATTTTATTTTCCCAGTTTTGGACGGTGGCTCAAATTTTAATGGTTGTATATTTATCACCTGTTAAATGACTTTATTTGCTTTCAATGTATTCATAAGAATTGTAGATTCATGTCTTAGGATTCCAATGCAACTTGATTCATGTTTATATGTGTTATATGCTGAAAGTTATGGCGATTTTAAAAACGCTGCCCGGGTCAAGTTTTCAAAACTTATGTGATATCTTCGAAAATGTGTTTTCCCTTGTTTTAATGCGTGTTTAAATGATTGCGTGAACTTAGTTAGACTTAGTGATTATGGAATAGTCTTTAATAAGGCTATTTTACTAAATGTAGGTGTTTGACGAGTCGACCTCGTCGCCTACCCTTATTTTGTGTTTATTCCGATCGCTACCAGGTGGGTTCATTTATGTTGAATCTACATTTATTGCACTTGTTATTTCTTATAAACGTTTGCCGCGATAGCTTTTGTATGCGTGAGAACCCTAGCCTAAGTGTCTCGACGGTAGTACATTTGACGAATGCATAATCAGTGGAAGTCACCTGCCCGTTGCATCCGGGAGGTGGACGCCCGAATCCGTGTAGAGCGGAGGGGATTATCTGAACGCCCGAATCCGTGTAGAGCAGAAGGGTAATTCAACTTCACTATCTTCTGGATAATATTCTATAGCCGTTGTATCCGGGGTGGGAGTGCTTCCAGTTACATCCTTGCCGATGTCTGGTCGGAAATTGTATGTACATAGGAGGTTTGCGATAGGGCCTAATAGGGAGTTAGATCTGGATTCTATGCATACATTATTTATAGTTATAGATCTTTATGCGAAATATACTGCGCGGTAATGGTGAGTATGATGGTTGTACTCACCCCGATTTACTTTTTTGTCCTCTTGTTCCTCTTCCTATTGTTGTCGTATGGATTTGTAACAACATAATTAACGTGCATATGACAGAGATAGTAATAATATGAGATTTTATTGACTGGTGAATGGTCGGTATGTTCTTAACCGAGATGAAAGTGGTGCAGAGTATCCTCCTCTTTTACTGAGGGAATTCTAAGCTATATATAGTAACTTTTTTTGGTACACATTGTTCGAGGTCTCCAATCATTCAGGATTTGTACAAAAAGTAGCTTTAAATGGGCGGTTTTAATAGTTGGGCCAACGATCATCATGACAATGGGCGCGAAACATAAAGAGGTCGCGTAGGTGCCTCGTCACCTGCCTCGGTATTGATGAACTCGATTACTTCCGAGGTGGGTTGTATAGTCGGTAAACAGTTGTAAGATTTGTGGGAGTCGGTGACTGCCTAAAGTCGGATAGGACTTGGAACGTGGGTTCTGACAGTTTGCCATGTCGGTGGGAAGGAGCAATTCCGAGGTCTCGCGTCATGTGTAAAAGAGAAAAGTTTCTGGAGCTATCCTACGTCTTTATCGTTATTTGTCGTTATAGTAAACTGTTGTCATTGCGGTTGCGTTGGTCGTAATCTGATTTACCAGGAATAATCTACTAATTACCAAGTCGGTGGTCAACAGAGAGGCCCCCGACGCTAGTAGGTATACGAAGGTGATATCTACTAGCGTCGTCAAAAAGTTTTCTGAATCCGACTTGGGAATGAACTTTCATGTCGGTTTCCTTTACTTGTTATTGTATCCCGAGTTTCCAACACTTAGCAAAATTGTGATTTACGTATTCCAGCGATAAAAATCAAGGGGTCGATGAGGGAATGATGCAACGGTTACAAACAAGTTGATAGCTCATGAAAAGACGCATTAGTATTAATGAAGTGCAACGGATACATATGTAGACTAACACGTGGCGTGACCTTATTCGATATAAACGACAGAACGAGAAGTCGCGTCATTTGGAAGCCGCGTGTGTGCACACGCGCCCCCAAATTGCATAGTAACGGTCACAATAAAAGGGTATAAATACCGGAACTTAGAATCAATTTAGGTTTTCACCTTTACCTTCATCTTTCATTTGCGACTTCTGCTTTCATGACGTGATTTCCGCTTCAGATTTCCTCGTTCATAGGCTAGAATTCACCTATCATCTCCTATATACCCATCTATATATTCAATCGACCGATCTCGCGAGTTCTATTTCATCGATCGATTTGGGGGTAAGCAATTATCTTAGTTTTAGTTTACTTTTCAATTCCTTGTCTACGTATATCCTTGTCTGCTTGTAAAATGACATCCTCGACGAAAAACGGAGAGGCTTCTAGCAGTAGGACAATATCTGAGGAAACAGTTGTAGTAGACTCCGAGTTAGTGGAACTATTATTTGAGTATCACCGGTGGGATTCCGTGCTAGTAGAGCATTTAAAGTAGGTGTAAACAGCGTTGAAGAAGATGAGAAGGTAGAACGGAAAGCGATGACAATGGCATAATTAGAGAAGGCCAATTAGGAGGTGGCCAGATGTGAAAGTCGATTACTGGGGAGAGCTGAGCATTCTAACCAATGCCGATGTTATTCTCCTTCGAGAACAAATTCTGGTACCGGCATCGGTTAAGATGTTCGTACCTTACCTTGGTGAGAGGATAGTGTGTCCACCACCGGGGTGCGTAGGAGTCTTTGCTGATAGTTTAAGGTCGGGTCTACGATTTTCGCTGCCCAATATAATCACAGAATATTTACGCGATTGGGGTCTAAGCCTTTGCCAGATTACGCCCAACAGTTGGAAGAGAATCATAGGACTAATTATCCTTTTGAATGAGAAGGGTTGGGGAGCGCCCTCTCGCAATGACATAAGGAGTATTTATACTTTTAAGAAAAGTCCGAATAGAAAGGTGGCCGAATCTTCCTGCTGTTTTTTTGCCGGAGGTAGACCACAAAAAGATTTTAACATTAGTGAGTTAATCGATGATGTGTCGGACACTCTTCATGGTTTTCAAGAAGAATGGCTTTGGGTTGGAGGGGATTGACAATCCGATGCTGCCATTCACGGTCCTCTCATCAATGGGATGAAAATCTCTAGGAAAATTGTTTCTGAATATTGTAAGTGTCATAATATTTGTTGTTCTTTTTCTGATAATTGGTTGTTTCCTGTACTAACGGGTTGGAGCTTTTCCTGTTTGTAGCAAAAAGGAAGAAAGAACCAAAGCTCAACCCGGAATTCGGTGGCAGGTTATTAGAGTTTTTTCAGATTGCCAAGAAAGATCGTAGTTGTAAGAACTTGATTGAGGAACCGAAACTCGAAGCAGCAGACCTGACTGTGAAAACCGAAGATCTGGTCGCCTCGTTTGATCTTGGTACACGTCTACGTAATTATCATGAGCGTAGCAAGTAATGAAATTGTTTATATTCCGTTTAAGTAACTTTTTGTAATGATATGTAGTGTATTATCCTCTTCTGGGATACTCGGGATACGGCAGCATCGAAGACGCAAAGGACTTCAGACGTCGATTTCCGAACAAAGAACTATCTTCCAAATTCGGTAAAGGTCGATCACAAAGGCTGACGGACGCAATGAGGAGAAATTTAGTTACAGCTTTTCGCAAAGGTGTTATCGGGCGTCAGAAAACCGACATCGAAGCCGGTGCGACTTCGGTGATTAGTTTAGAAAGCCCTGAACGTCAACGAGAAGTTGAAACCTCTACTGGTGATACCAATGTGGTGACTGCTGAAATTCCGAATTTAATGACGATGGAAAATTTTGAGAACACCGAGCAAGCTCTGGTGCAAACTGTATCGATCCCGGGTGATACCGAGGCCGTAAAAACTACTGTCACCTCGGGTATGGAAGTTAGACAGGAGCAGCCTGAGTCTCCGCCGAAGACGAAAAAAAGAAAGTTGAAAAAGAGATATGCGGAAGGCACTCCGGTCGAATCCGAAGAGAGGACTAAGAAAAAGCATGACCGAGGCCACAAGAACAAAAGCAAGGAGGGTGAGACTTCACCACTTGTGGACAGGGCCTTCCTCGCAATTGACGAGGAGAGGGAAGCTAACTTTACTTTGCCCAAAGGGACGGTGGAAGACTGGTATTCGACCTTCCAGTCGGTGACAGTTCCTCGTATTACCTCAAAGACCAACTTACCGGATCATGTAATTGATGCAGCTCGGGTACCCATGATGGCATGGGACCCGATGATCGAAGTGGGAGTATCATCTATGCCGAGTGTTCATAGACTGGGTTATGCCAAGGCTTGCCTAGGACGAGCTCTTGTTTCTCTAGTTATGACGGAAGATGATTATCGAATGAACGCCGCTCAATTGAACGAAAAGGAAGATACCCTTGAGAGGCGTGACAAGATGTTGGTCGCGTTTAAAGAAGAAGCTGCCAAGTCTGAGGCGGCTTTGAAGGATAAACTGGCTGAGCAGGAGGCTCAGATTGTTGGAGCGCAAAGTGAAATCGCGTCTTTTTTCGAGGAGAACAATAATTTGAAAGTCGAAGTCTGGACACTGACAGATCAGCTGGCCATGTCCGAGCACAAGGCTAAAATGCTCGAGGAGAAGCTGTAAGAGTGTGAAGCTAAATTGCGGAAGGAGCGTGCCAAGCATCAAAAAACTCGGATAGACCGTCTCGAAAAGCAATCTGAGTTGATCCGAACTCGTGAGGCTTATACCACCGAGGTGGCTGACTTTGAAAGGGCAAAGGTTGCTTTTGGAGAAGTTCAATATGAGAAAGGTTTTCAAGCCGGGAAGGACGCAGGTATAGCTACCACCGTGCAGACAGCAAAATCCGGAGCCGAGGAGGCTGATGATGGTTTGTCCGGAGGACCTGCGGAAGGGTCAGATCTCGACTTTGAAATGAATGCCTGCATCGTTCTGCGCTGGGTACTGGAGCACTGTGAGGAAAGAAAGTTATACGATTTCCATGATATGCGAGTGTTTCTTTTCCAGAAATTGGAGAGGCATGGTTTTGACTTAGAGATCAAGGCGGCACACATATCCCTGCCGACGATGATGAGCGTGAATACTGCGAGTGGAGGTTGAGCCGGTTTGAGGCAACGATTGATAATCCTGATTTCGTCCCTTTATCAGAAGAATGTGAGAAAATTCTTCGTCGCGCTTACGTCGACATGCTTTTGGAAGGAGAAAGGGATAAATGAGGGGAACTAGCTAAGGTATTTATCGAGAAGGTAGCCGAGCTCACCGTTGCTCATGGATTTGAGAACATGACCCCAGAAGCCATTCGAAATGTTGTCGTGAAATACGATGCAGACAAGAGCGAGCTTGCGATGGCTGAAGTCGGTGCAGAAGAAGAGTCTTCGAAAATTCTTACTCCTGAGGAGCAGGCTAGATTTGATCTGGTTCCGTTCACTAATGAGGTTGTGGAAGCTGCTACTCGAGACAAGGAGGTTGATGTGTTGGAGAAATTTGCAGAGCAAATGAAGAACTCTGGGCCAGAAGTTGGAGAGAGTAGTGGGACGGTGAAGGATGATGCCGGCGAGGGGATTTGAGGATGTCAACTTTCATATTTTGTCTTTGTTTTCTATTTTTAAGTTCATATTTAAGCTTATCTCCAAAGTTGGGTGTCGATGTGTTTAGACTCCCGACTTATTTTTCAATGACTAATGTAATGGTTTTGTGGGAATGAAACAACATCAATTTAGTGCTTTTAATGTTATGCACTCATGTCCATTTTGAAGATTCTCGAAACAATGATAACATTTTATTATAACTTCTTATCCATCTCAGAGAGTACAACTAGTTCGAAGGCTAGTGAAACAATTAATTTGAGATGTAAATAGACTTGAAGTACGGAAAACAAAACATTCCGCGTACTTAGTCTAAGGCGAAAAAGTGCTAGTACCGTTATCTTGTTCTGAATATATTTCAAGTCTACGCTAGGAAGTCGTTTTTTGTCTATTGTCAACCGACTTGTCCGAAATCTTTATGATTTAAGTTTCATGTGATGCCCAGTAGATGATGTTGTTTCCTGGACTTACATATGAAGAATGAGTTATTGTTTCGGTATTTTCGGAGAGTTTGGATGATATTTTTCTGATCTTTGCGTGAAGAGTAGCGATGGATGCGACGGAATTTTCTGAATTTTTGGAGAGTTTGGATGATATTTTTCTGATCTTTGCGTGAAGGAAAAAGAGATGAGAGTGTGAGGGAGTGGCGTGAAAAAATGAATAGAGAGAAGGAAGAGATCGGAGCGTGGACGTAAAAGGCAATAGAGAGATTGAAGATATTTGGCTAATGTATGCAGCTACGACTTATGTTTTCCCTACTACCACATATGCGAGACAAGTTTTTTCATTACACTTGTATTAATTTCTGTGATTTTATATTCTCAAAAAACGCAAATGGTGATATAAAAGGCATGTATATTAGTCCTCTGTTACCGCATTAATCCTTCTGTAATTGATGCCCGATTTATGTAAAAAAAAGGAAAGATTGCCACAAAAAAAAAAATAAAAAAACCCAAAAAAAACGTTTGAAAATGGAGAATACAGGATGTAAATTTAAATTTATATATAGTTTATTTTTAGTTTATTATACTAGAAAAAATCAATTTGTTATACAAGAAAAAAAAATATATAGGGTTTATTTTTAGTTTATTATAGTTATAAAATTAATACTTTTATACACACAAAATGTAAATTTATATATATATATATATATATTATTTTCAGAATACAAACTATTGATAAATATAATAAAATCATAGATAAACATCAATTAACACTCAAAAAGCTACTTAATAAAAAACCTTCCAGATATTATTCAAGCTCCCAACTTCAAGAAATAATAGATAAACATCGAATTAACACTCAAAAAATTATAAATAAACATCGAATTAACACTAAAAAAACTATAAATAAACATCAGATAAACATCAAATTAACACTCAAAAAACTATAAATAAACATCAGATAAACATCGAATTAGCACTCAAAAAACTATAATTTTTTTCCCAGAAATGAACACCCGTAATGAAATCATAGATCAATTAAAACTCCAAAATCTACTTTATAAAAAACTTCCACATATTATTCAAGCTCTCATCTTCAAAAAATCATAGATAAACATCAAATAAACATCGAATAAACACTAAAAAAGCTACTTTATTTTTTTTCTAAAAAAAAAAAAAAAAAAAAACAGATAGGACTAATGGAATCAAAATCGTTTCAAGAGTGTATCACCACACAAAATCATTAAACCAAAACAAATAATCCCGAGGCTAGTTAAATGGGAGGAGCTAATAAAGATTTCGATAACTCGCCAGCAACGGACCCGGAGATTTCCGAAATCGATTTTCTTCTGCACAAGTCTTGTACTTCCGTTGTATTCAACATTAGGGCCAACCTTTTGTTTTCTTTCGATTATGCATCACTATAGCTCCGCCTTCAAACGATGAGTTGCAGTTCGAGTAGCCTCTTGATTTCAGAACTCCAACGCGTCCCCAAATCTAGAGGATGATTCCAACTTCAGGCACTGGGAATCGAATCTAGGGTTCTGGTTGGCCAGATCTGCATCCGCTAGGGTGAAATTCAAGATGAAGAAACTGTCAATTGCGTTTGTTGATGGATATTTGTTCGGGCTGGCCGGAGGTCACGACAAGGTGGCTGGTGGGGGAGAGGGACGGGGCTGTGGAGGCGAAGGGCAGGGAGAGGAGGGATGACAGGGAGAGAGAGAGAGAGGGGGAAAAAGTGAAGGAGGAAGTGGGTGAGAGACGGCTTACCGTAGGCGGAGAAGGCGGAGTCCGGCGGGGAGGGGCAGGGCGGGGGCGATGAGCTAGAGGGTGAAGGACATGGCGGTGTACCCCGAGCAGGCCAGGGTTTCGGCGGCGTCGATGATGGACTGAGGCGTAGGCAGCGGCTAGTATGGCTAGGAGACGGTGGGGAGTATGGAGAGAGAAAATATGAGGAGAGAGAGTGGTAGTTGCAGAGATGCCATCGGGGCAATGGAGGAACTCAATCTAAAACAATTTCAAAGTTGACCTAGGGGAAAATTTGTCTCGTTCTATGGTAAACAAAAAGTCAAATTTTGTTTTAAGTTTTGTTAATCGTAAATAAAGAAGAAAACTTCTAGGGCCCCGTACAGCAGGTAATTATCTCAAGATATTTTCCTTAATGATAATGATTAAACCACAACAAATTAACCAATAATAAGGATCGTGAGGGGCTGATGGGCGTGACTTTTGGGGGAGGAAAAAGGGCTGGTCCAACTTTCAAAATACCTATCACAATTATTTGAATTTATAATTGTAAAAGAGATATAAAAAAAAAAAAAAAATTAAGGCACAAATAGGTTCACAAAAATTCAAGGGCCGGTTCTTCATGGGCTAAATGAACAGAAAAAGTCTAGAATTGGGTCGAAATAACAAATGTTCGAGATTCTGGTTGAAACGGCACAACAAGGAATTGAAATGGATTTAAATTTGGTTTACGCGATTAAACCGATAATTGTCGAAACAATTTAAAAATCCGAAACAAATAAATCCTACTAATCCTAATTTACATAAATTATATATAAACATATAATAATCACTTATATTAGTCACATAAGAACTTTATATCCAGCAGAACACATAAGATGAGCAATTAATATCATAATCGGCAAATAAATAAAATAAGGTAAATATTCAAAATAAACAAATAAATAAAATTATAAAATTCCAGAATTCTAGTAAACGAACGGGGCGCTACATTCTACCCTCCATAAAATATTTCCGTCCTCGAAAATACTAAAGAGCACGCATCCAAAGGAAAATCGACAGACTCATACGAAAATTTCCAACCATGAGGTCCGGGTATCCCCTCCGAAACTCGACCCCGCTCGCATGAGTCTTATCGCCCTAAACTCAAAATGGCATACACCCACATATAGAACCTAATCCGACTCGCCCTATGCTCATATGTTTACCTTCTTGCAGGGGAGGGCAATCTATCCAGCCCGTGCTCAGGCGTACATTCTCTTGCAAAGGACCCAGTCCGGCTTGGCCTATACCCATGAGTATCAACCATTTCGCAACGTACCTAACAACTCACAAGACCCCAACAGGTCGTTCGGTGTATTGGTAGTGTACTCCAACTGCCCAACCATCAAGGTGGATACGTGACGCCAAGCTTCAGTCCCGTGCCCGGGTCACACTGAAAACCTGCTCACGATTTTATTACAGACCGTGTGTCTCCATCAGAAACGTCGACACGGTACCCCATATAGTCGGTGCAACTCCAATGTGATCATACTTCAATAATATCGCCTCTACAAGTCAAACACAGCCTTTGTACGCAACATGAGGCTTCGTCAGATAACAACACGAAACTTCATAATTTCCCGACTCGAGAAACTCTCGCGTAAAGCATAGGACTCATCGACCACACTCCTTAGTCGAAAATAATCAATTAAGGATTCATACACATCTTAGTTGAACTTTGAGCTCTTGGTTTAAGGCTCGCAAGAAAAGAGTTCAAAAGGCTAACCAAATAGCCCAGCATGAAACGGGTCGAACAGTTCAGGAAAGAAATTGATGTTTTGGGGTTAGTGCACCTGTCACCTAAGGGGCGGCACGCTCGTTGCCGCTGCATAAGCGGGCGCTGGGGCACGCGCGTACACACTTATTGGGAGACCAGTTTCAAGGTCGAGGTTTAGCCGCACCCGCTGGCTCGGGGAGTTTGTGCATTCAGTAATGACGGCTGCAGCTCTCGTGCGAGTCAACAGTCGGCCCCGCGGTTGGCCTCGCGTCTCTCAGCATGGGCATTTGTGCTCAGCCACTACTTCGCATGACTACACCCGGCCAGGGCCGACTTTCGATCTTAGGTTCCACAAGAAATTTACAATTCAAGGCCACCAAAAAGGAGTAAGGTTTACTAAATTTCAAAAATTTTGGGTTCAACAAGACAATGTATATTTCAGACGTTTCACAATTCCAAAAGATCAAGAGTTCCAAAAAAAGCGAGGAGCAAGTCCGAATTCCAAGTCCACCACTTTTACAAATGACACACTCTAATACACGAATAGATCAAACGATGGAGATAGACGAGAATTCTCAAAGAAATTCTAATACAGTTCTCTAGTCGGGAATAATCCCAAATCAGCAGCTCCTGCCGTGAGATACAATAGCTAACTCGTCTCAACTCTTTCCAATGAAAGTGTTGGCCGTCACGTCAGCTCTTCCTCAGGTAGCTAATCGTGTCAGCAGTCCTAAACGAGCGCAACTCATTTTTCACCTCTCAATCTTCACACTTTGGGATTCAAGCGTGAAGTTTCTCCCATCAAAATGTCTCCAATCGCATCTTCAGATGTTCTTTCTACATCCCGGGGGTTCTCATAAATAGGCCGAGATGTTATCGACGAAAATACAATGACTAGACAATCCATAGCAGTCGTCGGTGTGTGGCTCGGTCCGAAAGACACCACCATACAATCGCGGTGTTCTTGTCGGGTTCCATTGGTTGTCCTGACAACATCTTGAAATTAGACTAGGATATCATCAATAAGGGTGATGACATACTGACCTGAATATGAATGGAATACTCGGCCGATTAGGTCCACGAAAACGGTGGGGGATCACTCAGTCCGAAAGACACAGCCACAACTTGAAGAAATGATATAAGACAAGTGGAAAAACAAAATACTTGTCTTAATTGATACGCAAGGTTGCAACACTCGTATAAAAGCAAGAACAAGTGTTTGCAAGGGATTACAAAAGTCACAAAACAACAAAAGATTTCTCCCGGAACTCCGAAAGGAGTAAAAGAATGAGAGTTTCTAAAGACTACGATGGACAAAACTCAAAAACAAAGACGGTTCTGCACCTCACTATGTGCTTGTTCTGGACTCGACTATCCTCTTTAAAAGATCCTTCATAATCTTTTAAGGCGGAAAAACACTCCTTGGTATGCGTCGGCCACCACGTATGCTCCTCTGGTACAACGCTCAGTTCGATCAAACAGAGGGATATTTGGTTGCAGACTTAGGATCATTGCCAGCAGGAGTTGCAATATTTGCAACAATTAAGGACTAGCAGAAATACGAAGATGTTTAGCCTTATCTGTAAATAAAGCCTCCGAACAAAGTTAACGCCAAACATAAGCTAAACAAGGGTTGCGAAAAGGTTATGAGAAGTAGAACCCGAGGTCTAGAAATGAAAGCATAATTCTTCCCCCAACAGCCCATTCAGTTGCTCAGTTTTGATTCGGTCTGACTTCATTCCGGGCGTACAATACCAGTCGAGCTCAGGTTCTTGGGTGTCATCAAAATCTCACTCAACGCATCCAATAGAGAGGACAAGCGGATACTTCAAGGTATGAAAATTGTATAGTAGGCAGGGTCTCAAAGACACACTTCAAACTTGTCTTCCAAACAATACTCAAGGTTTTCTAATTTCGCAGAAACAAACATGGATCCACTGAAATTGAAATATTTAACCCATTCGAAAGTCACTCTACAGAAGGAAAGAAAAGACAAACGAAAATTTCAATGTACGAAAATTGAATAGCAAAAGGGAAGTCTCACGCAAAATTCTAATTGTCTGTCAAGCGAAAAGAAATAAACAAGGTTTAGCAAAAGTCTATGAGAAGACAAAAGCTTAATAAAGAAAAACAAGACTGCTACGACTTTACGAGTCCATGGCTCGCTGCCTCCGCTATCGATCTCGGTCATCCTCAGATAGTCCCGCTGCCGCTAGGCGATTGCTCTCGACCAGATACATGGAAAATAATTTTGTCGTCACCTTCTCGATTGAAGTGTCACCCCGCAGTCATGGCATAGGATATCCGCCCTAAGAACTAAGTCGAATTCCTTCGTTTGAGAATTTTCGCAAAAGAATAGGCAACTATCGCCTTTCTCGAGGCTTAGCCAGTCTCGAGAGTCGCAACAGTGCTACGTACTAAGTTTCCCCACTACTCCTCGGTGTCGGACAACATCATGGACAAGGAACCTAGACTTTTCTCCCGTTCACATTGACTGGGTTCTAACATGCTACTAATGGTCTTATTGACAATGGTTACAAATTTTCAAATAACCCTCGCATCTGGGACTTTTTCGGTTGTCTGTTCCCTTCACTTAAGCCTTTTCTTTTGAAATTGCTAACAAATGGTCCTCACTTGAAGACACTAAACAAAAACTTATAGCGAGATAACTGCTATAGACGAAACTTAACTCAATAACCCCTAGAGTTCAAGTTCATACAACTAAAGTTTGCAACTCTTCTAGAGTTCAAGAATGTTATAAGCAGGAGGATGAAATTCTAAGCCCCAAATTACAACTTAAATATCAGTCAATACATAAGCATTTCAATATCACTTATGAAATTATACCTGAGTTGGTGCGGCACGACGAAAGCGAGTGGTCATAACTACATCATGTAATTCAAATATTCCATAGAGTTCACATAATTCATATAGAGCAGTCTACAGAAATGCAGACCTGCTTTGATACCATACTGTAACGCCCCACTTTGGTTTAACGAAAATCCATGACTTTTGTAAAAAATCAATTTAAATTTTCGAAACTCGTTTCAAGACATTTGTGGCGTTACTCATTTAAAACTAACATCAACAGTCATATTAATAATATCCATATAATCAACTCCCAAAACGGGTTTCATCACAAGTCTTCAATCACCCAAACTGGTTTCATAAAATCATCACAGTGTCAAAAGGGGCATCTCCCCAACATTTTTTAAATCATCATAAAATCCCAAGTTCATAAAATCATAAATAAGTTCAAATAGCGGAAGCAAACAATCAATCATCTGGTCACCACTCGCCTCGCTTCGCCGTGCCCGCAACCTGCTTAGTCTATTTAAATTATTAAAGAGAAATATGAAATTTTTAGAATTTTTGTTTTTTTTCGGTTTTCGATTGTAGTCGAAATTTAAGTTCGATTTTAGTTCCAAGAAATAAATTAAATTATTTTCTCTCTATATTTTTAGTAGACTACAAGATAAGAAAAAATTTTCAGCATAAAAGGAAAAATGCCAAAAGCAAAAGAAGGAAATCCAAAATTGTAAGAATTTTCGATTTTACGGTAACTGTTCGTTTTAAGTTAAAATTCAGTTCCGTAAATTCTATATTTCTCCTTATGTCACGAATTTCATCATGTAAATCAGATTAGGATCACATGATGGGCCTTTCTAAGCATTGACTATAGATTGGTTAAGTTTACAAGTTATGATTTCTATTTATTATCCTTATTTATTCTTACAAGTTAGGTTTGTTTATTTCTTCACTCAATCATCTTGTCCCGTTTTGTGGCTATATATAGAGGCCTTAAATCAGATTATAATAATCAACGACAAATTCCAAAGATCATACATTTCATTAGAGAAAAACAATTTATAGAAGGTTTTTGAAGAAGTGAAGAATAAACTTTTGATTTCTAGCAAGGAGAAGGTAATTTACTCATCTAAAATATATGCTTTGTAGATGAGTTTAGATGTTTATTAATGTATACTAATGACTTAGAAGTTGAGTTTATATTGATTTTATGAATACCAGGAGTTAATGTAGTTCTAAGATCAATTGTATGATATATGTGCTTGGTTTTAATGAGATTCTTATGATGATAAGGATAACCTGGAAAGTACGATTTATATGGTTATTCCTGATGTAAATAAGAAGTGCATAGGATCAAGAATCATATCATTTGGTTTAGTATTACTCAAGATGTAGATTTTTAAATTTTATCATGCAAGTTGAATTATATATACCTGTTTCCACAAGTGACTTTACACTTGAATAAGTCGAGATATATGCATGATAAAATTGTGAAATTTTTATGACATGTCTAAATATGTGTTGAGAGCATGCCTGGCAAATTTCATGATTTTAGGTTGAGAAATGAATGAGTTAAAATGTTTAGACCGCATGTATGTCTATATGATTTTATATGCAAGAGTACTCAGTTAATGTTCGAGCTTTTAACGTGAAACTTTTATGTAAAATTTTTACAGGAGAGATGAACAATTTGACCACGTTTCAGCTTAATATGTTGAATATAAGATTTTATAAAACTGTTTGAAGTCTCTCACGTAAATAGCATAATTTCATATTATGATAAGCACTTGAGTTGAATGTGCTTTAAATGCGAATTTTTAGTACCAAACATGTTTAAGCCGAATTCGATTACTTATAAATTCTTATAAATCATGTATATGATGTTGGTAAAAGTTGAGCATGTTTTGAGTTCATATACTCGGTCATCTATCATGTGAAATTTAGCTTATTTTCACTTCCGAGTCATTTTAGGTTACATGCGAGTATAAGCCAATATCCAAGCCTTAGAAGTCAAGATTTATATGTGTAAGTATTTGGCCTTGAGTAAAAGTTCTAGAAAAGTTAAGTTGTTCGGTGACTTAGTGTCCATTCGAGCCATATCGGCCCTATAGAAACACTTTAAAATCTGGATAAGTTATCAGTTAAAGTCAAGCATCCTAGCATCCTATTGAGAATAATACGAGCATAGTACTTAGTATATTTGTTTATATTTTTATGTAGCTTGCAGATACAGCAACCCAGAACAACACTTACATTTTTCAAAAGTTTTCAAAAGAAGAAAGGTGGGGACCCAGCCTGGGTATTACATTGACTATAATATGATATCATGTCCAAGGTATGTATACAGTTTATACCCTTAGGATGAAGGCTTCCAGTTGCCTTAACAGTACATCCTAAGTTATGATGGAGGCCCTCAGTTGCCTTAGAAATATCCATCAGAGTGTGCACACGTACCCGATCAGATATCGACCAGATTACATATTCAGTTTCAGTTATTGAAACAGATTTCCAGTCCAGATATATACTGACGATAATGATTTGTATTATATTTGTTGTTTACTTTAGTACGGGTGATTTCGGGGTACGAAAGGACCAGTACTCACCCCCATTGTGTTTTTCAGGTAACAATATCAGTGCAGAGGTGAGAGCTGAGCAGTGGTGGTGGTGGTCGTGGATGCAAACAGTTGCTATTTTATGTGGACATTTATTTATACATTTTGTATAATATTATGTCATGCTTTTCAGATTTCTGCTACGCATTTCAAGATTCGAGCTTGCATGTTACGTATTTTCAGACTTACAGTATGAATATGGTCCAGTTTACATGCGAGTTGATTAAATTGTTTTGTGTATGTCTAAGCCAGTAGTTAGACAAAGTTAAGGACAAAAAGATTTTCCGAAAGATAAGGTTTAGTAGCATCCCGAGTTAAGTGCAAAAGATTTTGAAAAAATTTTAAGTGTTTTCGGAATAAAAGTTCAAATAATTTTACTCTGATAAGCGGGGTGTTACACGTGGTATCAGAGCTAAAGTTAAGGGCTCTGTATACTAAAAGTTTATGTTTGAGAAAGAAAAGCTTCAGGAAAACCCGACCACACAACTCTCACACCTCGCCGACTACCAGGTAGGTGTTGTTAAAAGTTTTTATGAAAGTTTTAAATATAAGCAAATTACTAAGTCTATGCTCAATAGGATTCAGATATCCGAAACCTAGAAATCAGACTAGATGCTCAGATCAGTATAAAGGACTCCTATTTGTATCACATTTATACTCGTATCAGAATGCAGAACTCTAGTTCGAACTTTAGTTTGAACTCTAGATTATCGAGTTAGTTTAAGTAACTCGTCAAGAAATTGTGCCTTATCAAGAAGTTAGTGTTGTCTTTTTAGTAGTGAAAAATTCAACTTCTTTTATGATCCAGTATTCAGTTAATTAAGCAGATGGCACATTCCACAGAGAAATTCTTTGACCTAGAGCAAGGAAAAGATTTGAATATTCTAAGTGTAATGCCCCATTTATTTGTGGATTATTTTATTATTATTATTATTATTATTATTATTATTATTATTATTATTATTATTATTATTATTATTATCGAATGTCAAAGTATTATTATTTGTCTAATTGTAATTAATTGTCTAAATGCGTATTATTATTATTATTATTATTATTATTATTATTATTATTATTATTATTATTATTATTATTATTATAAAATAATGTGTGCACTAAATAAATATTACCCGGTTGTTATTTTATTCATCGTGCGATTAAATCGGGCCCGAGAGCCGATTTATTTTCTCGAGCCCCCGCGCGAACCGGCCCGAGAGATGAACTGTTTTCTTCCCTTTGACCCAACCCGGTTTATTACCTTAACCGTGTGTGTGTGTCTTGAGAACCAATTAAATAAAACCCTAGGCTCTTGAGATAATCACGCCCGCAGCCATCACGCAGATCAGAAATCTCACCGTCTCCCTCTCGATCGATCTTTCATCAGAAAAAGAGAAAAGCCACAGCTTTCTCTATCTTTCTCTCGCTAATTGTACCGATCATCACCATCATCCCTTATCATCGTCTCCATCTCATCATCACCATCCTCCTCCTCTCGCCATCATCACTGCCATCCTCCGCGAGCAGCACTACCGCTGCAAATTTGCCACCACAAGGAAGGCCGAAATTTGACGTCGCCGCCATCAACCTCCACGCGAACCTCCTCTTCTGGCGAGCACTTCCCTTTCGCTGCTCAACCATTCTCAGCGGCAGAACCCCTATTTTCGTGAACCGCGAGCCCTTCCCCCTCCGTGAAATCGAGCCCAAGTCGTCGCAGCGCCTCCGACGACCCTGCTGCTCCTACTCCGGTGACCCCTATTCACAGGCAGCAGACCCGGCGAACATCTCTTCGCTGCTCCTCCGCGAAGGTCCTATTCCGTCAAGCGTCCGAGCCGTCTTCATTATCTCGCCAATCCGTTCAACCCGAGAACGGTATCGCGACTCGACCCTCGTTAATTGTTGACGTGTTATTCATGTTAAGTTTAAACGTGTTATGTAATCGTGTTCATACGATGTGTATTTTGTGTGTACTTGTGTAACATGATCATCATTGTTGTGAATGAATAATGTTAAGCCGTGATTTAAATGATTTATTTGTCGATCTCGTCGGTTTGTGCGAACTCGAGCGACATCATGTTAAAAAGTGTTTAGTTACCGTGGATTAAGGAACTTAGGATTGTCGTGGACACAATGGTTTTGACCATGTGTCAAATCGAGTTGTATATTAGGAATTATGAATTTTCGAAGTCCATATTGTTACCGGAATTTGCTAAATTCGTGATATGTTGTGTACTGCTCCAAATAATGTGAAATTTTAGGTGCTATGTTCTTTGTTGATAATAAAGCTCGTGTAAAAATGTTATAATTTTTCTCGGCCTGTAGATAATTTAATTAATTATATTGATTTCTGGGCAGTAACGTGTTAATTGCATAATAAATTGAGTTGTGATAAACATTGGCTGAAATTTGAGTATGTTGTCTCTCTGGCATGTTTATATATTGTTTAAAATTTTTAGAATTTTTGAACTCTGTTAGCTGAGGTAAATAATATATTTTGTCATTCTAGCAAAAAATTGTTTTAATTATGATAAATTGATCTGATGCTGAAAAATGCTAATATTTGGTTAAATTGCTTATTTTGTGTTGTGGTTCATGCTGTAAAAATATAAGAACTGTTGGAGTTCATTTAGGTTCAGATTTGATGTAGAAAGCTATAGATTGTTGTTGGAATTTTTAAAATTCGCATGTTAAATGTTTAAGGCTGAAATTTTTATATGTTGATATGAATATGCTGTGGTTTGTTGTGTAAAAAGTTCACAGGTTGAATCGTTCATTAGGTCTGGTTGTGAATTTTTGTTTGTTTTTGCTGTTAATTTGTTTGAATTTTATAAAATCGTGTATTTTGAATTTTGGGCTGAAACTTGGTGATTTTTCTAAGTACATGGAGGTGAATTTTGTGTTAAATTTTCAGAACTTAACTCGTTGGTTTGCTGGACCTTCTTAAACATGTGTAAATCTCGGTACTATTTTTCAAATAGTAACTGACTTGTTATAATACCCCTTGTGACTTACTTAATTGTCTTTTATTTGAAATTATGTGAACTCCAATAAGTGGTTTGGTCGAGTCTATGTCCTAGAGTTCTAACATCCACAGGACTTCACGAACCTCTTGGTTGAATAAAGTTTGACCAAGTCTATTTTGTTAATTCCGTTGTAGGTCAAGATAAGATGTTGATTTAGCATAATGACTTAATGTAGGTTTAGAGGTGTTGACCTCACCCTGCTTTCAAGAATCGTGGTTGTGATTTATCGCTGCAAACAGGTGGGTACATTTGTGATGTATTCCACAATTATCGCACTTACTATTTCGTATAATGTTTTTGTTTTAAAATTGTTGTATGCATGAGAACTCTAGTCTAAGGGTCCCGTACGATAGTGCTTTTAATGAATGCGAAAGCAGTAGGAGGTCACCTGCCCGTTGTATCCGGGAGGAGACGCCCCAAGCCGTTGTACCCGGAAGGGGAAAAACATCTCCACTGTCTCCTAGAAAGGATCCTACGAGCCGTTGTACCCGGGGGTGGGAAGGTTTCCAGTTACACCATGCCATTGTATCCGGAAGGTTGTTGTATGTACATAGGAGGTTTGCGATAGGGCCGGGTAGGGAGTTTAGACCTTGGATTCTATGCATACTGTGGTTACTTTACTTTTAAAATCTTTTATACGGGATAACTGTGCAATAATAGGTGAGCTTGTTAGTTATGCTCATCCCCATTATTTTCTGTTGTCGTCTCCTCTTCTTTTCTTTAGATTGAGCTGAGCTGGTGGCGATGGCGTAAAGACGAGCGAGATGATGGTCAATGGTCGCTGAGTTTATTTTTATATATATGCTTCCGCCTGTTTATGATCTGTTGAACTGAAACTTGACATGATTTATTTTTCCCGCATGGATTTGGATATTTTATTATGTCGGATTTGAACCTTTGAGAATAGGTTTTTCCTTAATGCTTGTTTGTTTGAACTTTATTGATGTTTGTTTGAATTTGACATCTGATAGTATCGTATGTGTAGGTTCTATCTGATTATGTTCGTGTGTTTGTTAATTGTTTGTAGTAGTTAAGTAGCGCCCGTTGAGTTTTAAATTTAAATTTGGGATTTTGCGAAAATTAACTCTGATTTTTTTATAAATAAATTCGGTAAATTCTTTAAAATAAAACGGGGCGTTACACTAAGTTATGCCATTAGACTAAGTTTAAAGTTAAATTCTGATCCTAGAGGTTGCTTTATTATCAGAAGTAACGGTTTCCAGTGTATGAGAGACACGTAACCGGGTATACCATGGAGTCTTGAAGCTGGACCGGATTAGTATAGAAAGTAACAACCTTTAGAATCAGTAATTCGAGTATCTTACTAGTTAGATACTGTGAACAGAAGTTGGCAAAGTTGAGATCAGTTATGTACTTGCGGGACCAGTTGATACTGGAATAGCCTACATAGTACCTAGTCAGAAGGCAAAATTCCTAAGTTTAAGGCAAGTGAGGAAGAGTTGACATCAAGACGTTTGATTTCTCAAATAGATTAAGCCATACAATAAGTATTAGTCAACCTTCTAGAGATTATAAGTACTCACTTGCGACCAGAAGCAAGAAAGAACTTGTTTAAATCGGAACTCTAGCACAAGCTAGGTGTTTTCGGCAAATCATTGACAAATTCCTTAACTTTATTGTAGCTATTAATTAATGGCTATACTGTTCGAGTCAAATGGTTAGTGGTTTTAAAATTGCCGCTATGCAGAGTTTAAAAACAACCACAGAGCAAAGTTTTAAAAGTATAAATTTTTAACTGAATCAAGAAGTTTCTCAGTCAGAAGTCAAGTAGTATCGATATGTGAATCGAGCTTATATCAGAAGAAGTATACTTCTGAAAAATCAATATACTGGAAAGATTTATATTCTAGTATCATTGAAAGACAAAAGTAGACAAAGATTCGTGTAGCACACTGTTGAGGATATTGTTACTATTAAGAAGCTAGTACAGAAGCATTAGAAACAACAGAAAATGGAGATGCAGACAAGTAGAAGCGAATCCTCAACTAATACAAGATTATACTACATAAAGCGAGGGTGCGTCTCCAGAGCATAAGACTCTATAACTCTGCAACCCAGTATGGCTATAAGTTCACAAATATAGATCTAAAGGATCAAAGGCTCGCTTGCGTTTAAATCCTTGAGTTTCCACAGAATCTTGACTGTTGAGATGCTGTCTTGAAGCTTCTTGATAACTTCAGTGGATGTATATGCAGACTTGAATATTTCTCTTTGTAAAAGAGATATAAAGTTTGATACACTCCTTCATCTAGAAATTCAAGCAAGTTGTGGAAACTGTTGTTGAAATACAACAGACCAATAGGTTTGGTATGAAATTTCACTTCAGCCCAAGTAGCAAGGGTTAATACAGTCATTAAAGTTCCATATCCACCAGGAAGAACGGTGAGGCATCGCAACT
This sequence comes from Striga asiatica, assembly GCA_008636005.1. Lineage (NCBI taxonomy): Eukaryota > Viridiplantae > Streptophyta > Magnoliopsida > Lamiales > Orobanchaceae > Striga > Striga asiatica. The sequence continues at coordinate 6,131 of BKCP01005428.1, read as the reverse complement.
AGATACCATAACCATCAGACAGTCATAAATAGAAAGAGTTATCATCAAAGTAGCAGAATCTTTGACAATTTTTGATCAAGTGATATAAAAGGGTGGATACTTATCACCTCTATATCAAAGCATTTAGCAGCCATCAAAAGGTTATCAAAGAAATAGATACTAGTCCCTCCATAAAGTATGTTTTCCCCACTCTTTCACTAGTTGGCTTACAACATAGATGTTATGAGGGAAGTTTACTGTAACGCCCCGTTCGATTTATAGAATTTATCGGAATAATCTATTTATCGAATATTATTTATGCGGTTATATTTATGTTAGTTGTTGACGGGCGTTTCCGGTCAACGGTTAAAAAGATTAAATAATGAAAAGAGAATAAGGAAAAGATAAGGAAATACGGTTTAATTGCAGTTTTGTTGATAGATCACGAGGTCGGCCTCTCGTACGAGGTCGGCACTTGCAATATCCTTACAAATTGTTACAGAGTAATCACACGAGTTCTAGAGAGAGAAAGTAGAGAGAGATAGCTTTTTACAGTTGAGATTCAACAACCCAAAATAAATGAAGTGGGTTGCTATTTATAGTAGCCTTAAATGTGCCACTGTTCAGGTACTGTTCATCAATCTTGTCGTACAGTGTTTTTTGCAGAGTAGTTCGGCGCCTCCCCGACAGAATTTAATGCGATTTGAGGTTTTCCTCATCATTGCCTGACGGGCATTTAATGCTGACAGGCTTTATGTCTTGGCTAGGGGAAATAGGTCAACAGGCTAGGGCGTCCCATCCATCAGCCAATGATTACCCTCCAAGTGGCATCACTATAATACTATCGAGGTCGACACCTTCATTGCAGGAGCCCGCCCTGGGACTCCACGTCGGCACCTTTTCTTTACTTATTCCTCCGACCTTGGGGAACCTTTCTTCCAGACCGTCACCCTTCAGATCGGCATCGGGGCTTCGTAGTCGCAAACGCCGGACTGACAGACGAACTCACGGGAACGTCCGGGTCATGAAATTTTCCGGTCCAGCTCGGCACTTTATGGGTGGACCGGGTCTCCGGTTTGGCCCTCGGAATTTGTCCGGTTCGGTCTTATCGGCGAACTCGGATGTCAACATACCGGCCCCCGGGCTCAGAGAGGGTGTACTCGGCATCCTCTGTGAGGCCGTCATCTTAGAATACATCTGAGGTCGGCGCAGGACTTGGACTTGAGCAAATTGCAACCACCGTTTGCCCGTTATCTCCAGACCTGAAGCGACGTCTCATTTAATGCATCGTGACCGTTACGCTTCTTGTCGGTTACGAAAAGGTGTGCCGGTTCAGAACCTTTACACGTGTCGCTCATTAATTGGTGCTCTCCAAACGGCGTGTCGTCTCAACGAAACGGTGACTTTTGGGGCGCGTGGCTTCCACGCGGCCGTTTACGAACCGTTGGATCGTTTCGCTCCCAACCGTTGGATTATATCATTGATTTTGAATTTTAAATGCTGCGCCACGTGTGTTGTTGTGATTGGTTCTCTGTGTGTATATATATCCGCCTCCTTCTTCTTCGACGAGTTTTACTTTCACAATTTCCGAGCATTCGAATTGTCGAGCACCCAGACTTCCGAGCAGATTTTCAGAGCAATTTCAAGGTTTTTCGAGCTTCTGGGAGATCTCCAAACCGGTAATTCTATTTTCCCCGAAACCTTCCTTTTTAATTTCGATTATGTCGAGTTCTTCTGGGCCTGCTACGAACCTCCCCGCCGGAGATGGCGGATTTACGGCGGAGGAGACGGGGGAGTTGGTGGTTTACTCCCCTCCGACGGCGGAGAAGATGCGACCACTTAGGGTCACTCCGATCTCGGCCGTTCGCGTTACGTCAGCGACGGCGGAGGTGGGCCCGCGCCGAGAGGGTCCTTCGGATTTTCCCACTGTCGAGATTATCGACCTCGGCTCCGATAAGTCCGGTGGCGGCGAAGTTGAGAAAGAGGATTGCACTGTTCCCTCCGAGGATTCGGACGTCGATGCCGAGCTGGTCGACGAGACACTCCGGGGTGATACCCACGGGAGAGAGCGGGTCCCTATGGGCCGTGAGGACTCCGAGACTGATGCCGCTGTCGAAAGCGCGACCACGGCTCCCCTTGGATGTTGGCGCCGCCCTGCGCGTGTATGGCCGTCTGTTGCCTCGACAACTGCCTGGACGACGGCGTCGGTATTAAGGGACGTCGATCTTGCCCAGCTGCGGGGAAAGGCTTGCTTCGGTGCCGGGGTCAGAGTTTTCGCCCCCTACGCCGGAGAGCGTATTCACTGCCCCCCGCCGGGCTGCATCGGCATGTACCGTTCCAGCATCTTGCTCGGTCTCCGATTCCCCTTGCCAGGAGCTTTGAGCGACATACTTAGCGGGATCGGCATCGGCATCAGCCAGCTCGTCCCGACAGTCTTTGCCCGGCTGGTCGGCCTTATAGTCCTCTTCCGCCAGCAGGGTTGGGCTGACCCGACTTGCGACGAGGTGAAAGCCCTCTTCGATTTATAGAAGTCGGGGAGTCCGGCAATTACTACAGTTCGGTATCTCCCGGTGTGGAAAAGTCCTTGATTCATAAGATCCCGGAGTCGTTGCACGGCTATATGCTGGAGTGGTTTTGGGTTGGCGGCGAATGGAGGACGCCCAACACGACTCGGCACCCGTCGACCGATTTCATCTCCGGCCCTTGTGAGTTATTTTACTTTCGTTCATTTCCGCCCTTCTAATTAATTGTCCTTTCCTGCTAACAGGTCGGTATTTGCATTTCAGTCCACAACCCCCACGTTGAGCCGAGCGACGAGCTAGTCGCGAAGGTCGAAACCTTGCTTGGGCTTGCCGCAGAAAAGCGCAACTACCGAAGTCTTGTTGCGGAGGAGAGTTTGATTCAGCACAATCTCTGCTCCGAGTACAACGGCAAACACTTCGAGCCCGGTACTTCTACCATTTCAATTCTCATTTGCCTGTGTGAATGTTCTTATACCTGTTTTCACCCTTGCCTTTTCCTCTCATTTGACAGTGTACTACCCCCTCCATCGCGAGTGCGGGTTCGGCTCAGTGAAGGAAGCTAACAAATACGCGCGCGCACATCCGAGCTCTCTGAAAGACCGAAAGATGGCCAGCCGCATGGACTTCCTGACAAGGCAATCGAAGAGGAAGGCCCCAGCGTCGAGCTCAACGGGGATTTCAGACCCCGCTCCGCCGAAACCAACCTCCGAGACCACGCTTCCCCGAGAGGCCGAGGTACCTGTCAGCTCGGCCCCCACCGTTACCGCCCCCGCTCCCGCAGGCGGGCGAAGGAGCCGGGCTAATGCCTCTGAGTCCGGCGCCGGTCACGGCCGAGGTGCCGCCAGTCAGGGCGGGCCTGCCCGTCAGAGGAAGCGTCGGATCCTCGCGGAGGAGCCGGAGGAGCCTGCGGAGGACGAGGTCGGGGTGCAGAACAATGCCCCGCCGTCCCCGAAGAAGAAGAAGGTGACTGAGGTCCCGGGGGCCGCCACCGCGGGCGAGAGGTCGGCTTATGTCCATCAGGCCGGCTCCTCGACATATATACCCGTGAACCCGAGCCGCAAGGCCAGCCTCTCCAAGAGCCTGGAGGGGTTTCCTGACCAGTGGTTCATCGACTCGGCGTCGGCGATTCCACTTGAGTTGCCCAATCCCCACAGTCTGCCGGGGGAGGTGATGTCCGCGGCGCAGGCCGTGATGGCCTCTTGGACCCCGACCGCTGAGACGGCGATGACTATGCTCTCGCCGACACAGCTCATTCAGCACTCGGTGGCGTCCATGGGCCGGACCATGGTCGAGCTGATCCACGCCGCCGTGGCCATGCAGCGGGAGGTCGACGCCCGTGACAGAGCCGAGGAGGATCTGGCCACCTCTAAGGGGCGGATCAACGAGCTGAAGGACGAGGTCCGGAAAATCTCGTCCCTGGAGAACGAGCTGATCCTCCAACGCGGAGCCGTTGCCGTGGCGGAGAAGGCGGCTGCCAAGGCCGCCGAGGATCTGGCCCAAGAGAGGGCGGCGTGGGCCCATCGGAGGGAGGAGATGGAGATGAGGCTGGCCACCGAGCTGTCAGAGAGCGAGAAGCGCCGCGCTGACGAGGTCCACGAGTTGGAAGAAAGGCATAAGGCCGACCTCGCCCACCTTGCCGAGCTGCACGCCGCCGAGATGGCCGCGCTCAAGAAGAAACATGAGGGGGAGGTCGCCGGGCTGGTGAGCTACGGGAATAGGCTGACCTCGCAGCTCACCCTCTTGAAGGAGGCCGCCAAGCAAATCGATGGCGAGCCCATTGCTCTCCCTCCTCCGGCAACCTTCGCCGAGGTCCAAGCTCAATACTTCGAAGAGATGAGGGAGAGCATGGATATGGCGGCGGCCTTCAACCTCTATTGGCTGTTCCAGAGGCTGGATGCCGGCGTGCTGTCTCTCGACGACTTCCGGGCTATCCTCTCCGAGAAGGCGGGTCGGTACGACCTGGATTTCGACGGCCAGGTTTGCGAGGTTGACCCCGACGAAGCCGCGGTGGTCCGGAAGCTCCGGGGGTGGGACGACGATATCATCGTTGGCTTTGAGAAGTTCGGCGCCGTCCCCACCCTGGAGACGTGGAAACTGGCCCCCGGGGAGCTACTGCCGGAATACAAGCCGTTTGCTCCCGAAGCCGAACCCGACCCCGGCCGAGACGCGGGGTTGTGCTATCCGTGATCGCTGAGATGGAGGAGGCCGAGAAGGCGGCCGCGGCAGCGAAGGCGGTTGCCGATGCCGAGGCTGGGGTCGATACCTCGGGAGCGAAGGAGGCGGGGGCTGAAGAAGCTGCTGTGGCGGAGGCCGAGGTCGAGGTGGTGGAGGTGGAGTCTTAGGTCGGCCTGCGTGCCGCGATATTTTGGCCGTGTGTGGCCTTTTTAAGGTTTAATTTTTTGAATGGTTTGTTTTTTGGGCCTGCGAGCCGCTTTAAAAAACTTGAGTTATGAATGCTTTTCGTGTTTTTTGAATGGTTTGTTTTGAATGAATGAATTATGAATGGTTTGTTTTGAAGTATGGGTTTGGCGCCGAGCTAGGCGCCTAGTTATTTGCTCGGTCGGGCCCGGGATTGGGCTCGGCCTTTTATTTACTTATTTACTTACGAATGAATGACTGTTTATTCTCGATTTTTCCAAGTATGGGCTTGGTGCCGCGCTGAGTATTTACTTATTTACATGGCCGAGTCCGAGATCGGACTTGGTACTTTGGATTTACTTACAGGGCCGAGTCCGGGATTGGGCTCGGCACTTTTTGTTTACTTTGTATTTTTCATTTCTTACATTGGCGCAGTGGCCTTACCGGGCTGCTTTGCCGAGCCCGGCTCGTGCCGGTCGAGTCATCGTACTGACCCGGCCCGCACATAATTATGTGGCAGCTTACCTGACCGGTCTCGCGTTCGGGCTCGGAGGTATTATTGGCCTGACTGGGCTTCCTAGTTGAGCCCAGCTAGTGCCGGCCAGGTCATCGTACTGATCCTGGCTGACACTTCGTTCCTTACGTTAATTACGCCGCTTCGACTCGATCTACGCTTTTCAAGAACTAAAGTAGAATTTCAAAGTAAAGTATGTCAAACATATATCTTTACAAGCTTCATCCATTTTTACAAAGTAAAATTACAAAAAATGAAAATACAAGATCGTCCTAGACCTATTGGTAAAACTTTTTCAAAAAGGCCGAATTCCACGGGTATTGGTGGGGGGTGCCGTCCAGGTGTTCGAGACGATAGGCCCCGTGTGGGAGGACCTCGCTGATTTTGTAGGGCCCTTCCCATTTCGGCTTTACCGGTCCGGGGTCAGGCCCCGTTACCCTTTTTAGCACCAAGTCGCCGACCTGGTAGGAGCGGGACTTGACTTGAGAATTAATGTATCTCTCACTTCGTCTCTTGTATGCCGCGTTTCTGAGCTCGGCTTGTGTCCGATGCTCATCTATCAGGTCGAGATTTGCTCTTAACAACTCGGAATTGGATTCCTCCTCGAAGTGGGCTACTCGAAAAGTTGGGGCGCCGAGCTCAACAGGTGCCATTGCTTCGGTCCCGTAAGCCAAGGAGAACGGCGTTTCTCCCGTAGATGATCTCGTCGTTGTGCGGTATGACCAGAGCACGTTCGGGAGTTCTTCCGGCCAGGCCCC
>BKCP01005417.1:548059-609769 GCA_008636005.1 Striga asiatica | reverse complement strand
TTCTAGCTAGAAGCGAATAGGAACCAAATCGGTTGGCAAAGAAAGGGGTATCATTAGTTGCATGATTGGTATACTCAGTGTAGAGATTAACAAACTGCGGTGATTCACTGAATTGATATTTGATTGTTGGCGTTCCAAAGATGATTTCATTTCGAGTCCGGGGTTATTAATTTGGGAAGTTGTAACTATACATTATGTGAGATGTGTAAGGATTCCACGTACTTATTTGTTTTGTCCATGTATATGCTTATAGTTCTAAGTTGCTTGGGGACAAGCAACAGTTTAAGTTTGGGGAGATTTGATAGGTCGGAAAATGTGCGTGTTTTATATATTTAGTAGTATATTTTTATATGCTTAATTTAATCGCATGTTTGTATTTTTTGACCTATTTATTATTTGAATGGATTTATTTGCTTTGATGTTTTTCGTATTATTTTTCAGTGTTTTGAAGAATATCCAGAGATGTCGATAAATAGGGCCAGGAGTGGTATAAGTCGTTGGGCCAAGGATAATATAGGTGATTTAAGCCGAATATTCCAATTATTTTGGACTTTGGAGTACAAGTCTTGGGAGGATTTTATTTGCTGGGGCCACATAATCCACCCGTATTGCAAGCAATTTTTTTGGAGTTGAATATTAATTGGAGGAGTTTTATTTGCTGTGGAAACCTTGTGATTGGACAAAAGGAAAAGGACGAAGGTGATTTATTTGCCGTGAGCGGGAGTCGCATTTTACTTGACGAAAGAGAGAATTGTGAGGTGACACACTGAACAGAAAAGAAAAGTCGACAGACGCAAAAATAAAAAGGCAGCGCCAGAGAGCTCCGCACAAACTGTGAAAGAGGCTACACACGCAGAGGGAAGCAACCGCACACGAGGGAGATCTTCATTCTCTCTCTCTTTTTTATCTTATATTTATTTTTATTAATATGTTAGCTTAGACTTTTTGTCCAGTTTAAGGGGATGTTTGAACCCTAACTTTGATGTGTCTATGGATTGAAGGATTTATTCTTATCGTTGGTTAATTAAGACGCCGTATTTATTTTGTTGATGAGTTGATTCATGCTATCTGTGTTTAACGTTTATGAATTATGGGTGTTTGATTTGGTTTGGCCAACTACGTTAAATATTCATAGTTTAATTGCTAGATTCGAGACTTTAATCCGTAATTGTTATTGTATCGTTTCGTTAGTAGTAAACTAGGGGTCGTGCATCTCTAGGGTAGCATGAACATATGTTAAATGGTCCGAGCTTTTGTGTCCGTTGCTTAGACTAATCTATTTTCCTTAAAATTAATGCCGCTAGTGCACTAAATCTAGAGAGCTTATTCTAGGTTGTCCACTAGTTAGGTTTAGTCGGAGAGCCTATTTCGATTAAATATTCGGTAAGGGAAAATTCGGTTAACAGAGCTTGTTGTTAGCTAGGGTTGGTAATTCGTTAGCAATTTAGAGAAAGCGTCAAAATTAATTAACGATAGATTTAGATTGGGTGATAACTGAACCGAAAACTGGACTTCTCTTATTTATTAGATTTTTATTTTATTTTCTTATTTTTATTTTTATTTTTATAAAACCAATCCCCCCATCTTTTATTGCTTTCCTAGTTTAATTCAATTAATACGAAATTATCACGATTTAATTCCTGCTCCTCGTGGGATCGACCCTTACTCGCCACTACTACTAGTTAGTAGAGGTTAGTCGAGAAAAATAATAATAAATTTAAATTTGCCGTGTCGCGACGCGCGGTCACCCGGTCAGTCCAAAAATACCACCGAGTCCGAACACGAGACTGGTCAGGTTAAATGCGCCACCGTAATTAGTGCAATAAAATGTACAGGCCGGGCTCAACAAGCAGCCCGATCAGGCCAAACCGTCACCGAGTCCAACACGCGGCTCGGTCAGGTCGAAAGACTAAACATCGTAATCACTAGTGCAATCAATTGCACAAACCGGACTCAACAAAGGGGCCCGGTCAGGCCGAGATGCCGTAAAACTAAAGGCCAACGAGCCAAAGGCCGAGATGCTGTAAAACTAAAGGCCAACGAGCCATAGGCCGAGATACCGTAAAACTAAAGGCCAACGAGCCATAGGCCGAGATGCCGTAAAACTAAAGGCCAACGAGCCATAAGCTGAGATGCCCTAAGACTAAAGGCCTACGAGCCAAGAGGCCAAAGTGCCCTGAAACTAAAAACCGAACTCCAAAAATAGTTCGGCCCAACAAAATATGCGACAAGGTGCATACATTCACCATACATTCATGCAATCGTCATATGATCACATCATGCATACCATCTCGTAAGAAACACAGAGCTCAAAGCTCAATCGAACAAAAAGCTTAAAGCTCACCCAGACAGAGAGCTCTAAGCTCACTCATGTCAACAAATGCATTCACATGTAAAAATGAGTACCAAATTACCCAATCAGGCTGTTCAGGCCTCATCCAATAACAATTTACGAAAATTGCCCATTCTCTCAAATTGACTCGACTCGTCAAAGAACAAAGCGTGACCGTCATAAATTCGTCTGGCCAAAGCCGAAAACGATCAAAGAAACGCTTGAGGGTCTCAAAGCGCCCGAAAATTATATAATAACTCGTGATAAAATCAACATCTCTCGCCAAAAACTCCTCAAAATGACTTTCATGAGAGGAAATAATGAGCGGAAAACGACGAGGCGACGATCCGAGTAACCGAAGTTACTCGATAATGATTAAGTAAGCCTATGAGGCATAGAAAGTGAAAAGCCGTACGCTAGATCCACCTAAGGAAAACTGACAAGATAAAAAGTGATCTCGTGAATCACGCAAAAATTATTCAAACGCGCGTACTTGTCAGCATATTTAAGATTTCACCAATGGTACTCTTTACGTAAATATTCGTACGCAATTTAAAGAGCTCGAAGCTCAAAAGATCATGAGGTGAAAACATCACCAAATTATCAAGAATAAATGCGACTTCCGAACAGTTCAATCAGAACATGTCCTAAACTCGGGGGCCTTCTGGTGATACCTAATTTGGCTCCGATTAATTAAATAATAAATAAAATAATAAAATATGGCCCGACAACCAAGGAGCCAAAAATATATGTGAAATAAATATATAGACAGGTTCTCAAGACTAATCGCCCGAAAGCCGATCAGATCCCTCGATGTCGAGTCCGCCCGCTGCCGAACTGGACAGAGTTCAAAGTAATCGGATGGCCCACATATCATCAATAAACTGCCCCGCTCGACACGACAATTTCCGGGAAGACTTCCGTCAATTGAAACCGTCAAAAGTCATAAGTGAGTCCCACGACGATTATTTCCCATTAAATAATAATGTACAACCTTTATTTTTCTATGACCCACTTGTAAAGGGAACAAGGCATGTATACATATGTGAGAAGGAAGAGAGAGAGGGGGCTTCACTTGACTTTCTCCTCCAAACAACAAAAAAAAAGGAAAAAAATCCTCTCATGAAATAAAAAGGGAAACACACATTTTTAGTGATCTTGTTCTTCATTTTCCTACAAGAAATTCGACTCTTATTGAATAGTTGATCGTCCGATTTTCGACATCAACACATGTATTGTTCGGGAGCAATATGTCGACCAGCTAAAAGTAATCGAGATGCATTATTAAACTGAAGGAGCACCTTTTGTATTGATAATGCAACTCTGTCGTGTTAAGCCATGAGCAAGTATATAACACTAATATTTCCTTTATTATTATCTATATATATGAACATATTTGTTTTTCAATTTCTTTTATTAGTGAGGTTCTAATCACAATATCAGAGAATGTCATCTTTTTAATAGGCTCCCATATTGTTGCGAAAATTCAAGATAATCGTAGTAGGTTCTAACTAATTATTAGTACCTTTTTCAGTATACAAGATTTAACTTATTTCGATTATATATTTCTTATATGAAAGATGTCAACAAGTAAACTGAAAGGAACAAAGTTGAAGTCAAGAAGTCAATAATGATTAAGACCAAGATCAAAGAACTCAAGGATGGAGATGTGAATGTTAGATCTGTTCATTTTCTCTATGAATGCGTAGAGGTAAATGTAGTATTAATACCATTATTTATTTTGAAAAATGGCTACATATATACATATTGAATAGATATATGCTTTTTATTCTAAATAAATTTTTTTTTGGTAGTGTTGATAAACGGATTATAACAACGTAATTGAGGTATCAAAAAATAAATTTTTTTTTGGTAGTGTTGATAAATGGATTATAACAACGTAATTGAGGTATCAAAAACAACAAAAGTTGCAGAAAGTAGGATTTTTATTAATTTTCATGAAGCCGGTAATAATGATGGTGAAGTCCGTTTTTAGCACAAGAGGTTGGTCTCTGGGAGAGCCGAAGTGTTTAATGCTTGAATTTAATGTGTCGGGATCCGATCCTCGTATTGAATTAAATGCGTCTATTTATAGTAACATTTTGCACGCCTTTTGAGGAGAGACGGCGGCATTTAATGCGAGTTGACAACTGTTAGTGTTATTTTTGTTATGTTTTTATTAATATTTTTTATTATTATTTTTATGTATTTTTAGTAAGTTTGTGGGATTTTGGGTAGTTTTTAGTTTTATTTAGTAATTTGTAATATTTAAGTATTTGTGTGGAATTTTGTATATTTTTCTTGTATTTTTTTTGAGTATTTGTAAAATAAAGGAACGGTCGAAAATCTCGGAAGAGCAGGATTTTGGAAAGTTATTGAGCATGATCACATTAATGGAAAGAGGAGCTCGTTAGCTACACACAGGAAAAAGCGGAACTCGATTTCGAGTTCGGATGAGTTCGTACGGAACCGAAGAGTAAAATCGAGCGAGTTGCCGACACATTGGAAGTTAAAAATCTCTAGATAATTGTATTCTAGAAGAAATTTGTATTGGCATACATCATTGAATAGAGGGGCTTGTTAGCGACGCGTAGAAAAAAACGGAACTCAATTTCGAGTTCGGACGAGCCCAAAACAAGCCCGAGAAGCAGAGCTGCCCGAGACGTGCGCGAATGCGCGCGGAAAAATTCACTCTCGGATTTTGTCCGAAAATTCCAACCTTTCTCTCATTTTCCTATCTTCTTTCACCTTTTCTTGCATTTTTCTTGGTGGTTGAATTATTGTTGAACTTTGGTTGATGTTAGTTGATGTTAGTATGCTATTTATATCTATAAATAGCAACATTATCATCAAACAAAAGGGGAGGAAAATTTTTCCATATCATTTTATCTTTCCACATTTCTATTTTTACTACATTCGTAAGTTTGAATTTGTAAGATTAAATTGTTGAAGACTGTTGAAGTTTGGACATTAAGTTTGCACTTGCTCTAGCTTGTGGATTACTAGTAAGTTTTCTTTTTATTTTATGTTTATAATGATTTATTTACATAAGAATTTGTATGTTAAAATTACTATGAGTAACTAATTTCCTAACTAGGGTTAGGGGATAATCGTTTCGGTCTATTATCGTTTATAAGTATTTTTATTGCTCAATCTTTACAAATTTTATTAATATTATGGTTAAATGTTTGATCACCATTTTAATCTACATAATCGATTTCATAACCGAAAGGGGCGAAGTTGATAGAACTTGATTTGTTTAGAATAGACATGTTCGGAAACGTATTGTTTATGTGTTAACCGTTCCACTAATTCATTTATTTAAGTTTATTCGTATATTACGAGAGTTAGTACGGATAAACCTCTAGATGAGTAAATTAAGTGAATCGTTTAATTGAGTAATTTAATTACCGATAAATGTTAATAAAACCGGAATTGATTATCCCCAATACCCTAGACTTTTACATTTATTAAAACTTATCTTTGTCATTTTAGTTATTCTCTTTTCTTCCTTAAAACTTTATAGTTTGAAAGTATTTAACTAGTAGAACAATTTATTTGTTTGAAAGTTTTTACTAGTAGAACAACTTATAGTTTGAAAGTATTTAACTAGTAGAACAATTTATTTGTTTGAAAGTTTTTACTAGTAGAACAAATTATAGTTTGAAAAGTATTTAACTAGTAGAACAATTTATTTGTTTGAAAGTTGTTACGAGAAGAACATCATTTTAGTTTGAAAGTATTTACGAGTAAAACGATTTTATCGTTAGAAAGTATTTACTAGTAAAACGACTTTATCATTTGAAAGGTTTTCCGAGTAAAATGATAGCATTTATGTTACTTTTAATTTAGTTTAAAACCCCATTTTTTTTTTGGCCGAAACGATAGAGATATTATAAAAAACTATCAAAATACAAAGGACAGCCACCAGCTGAATACGGACAACTAACAGCTGAATACACGCAGCCAACAGTTGAAAAAGTGGGAGGTCAGGTCCAAAGGACCGCCTAGAACCGACCCCAACAGGGTAAAACTCAAGAACACGACTAAAACACTAAATACTAAAAAAATAACACAAAGACCCCAACAGGGTAATACCCGAGCATCTGGCCCCAACAGGGAAATCAAGTTGACACTCGGGCTCACGGAGGCCAAGGGCCCAAACCAAAAATACAAGACACTGACACAAACATAGAACCAAAAACACAAGACACGGACAAAACCACATAAAAAACGCTAAAACAAAACACCTAAAAACCAACTATAAGGCCCTTCCTCGGCAGAACGATCGAGTCAGACCAGCAGATGAACGATCTATATCAGGGAGAGATCCGAATGCCTGGTACCTGCAACCTACACTACCTAATGCCTATCTGAAGCCGATACCAAAACCGAAACCAAACACCAATAAAGACCCGTCCCCAGCCAGAGAGAGTCGACACTCCTCAATCGGCTAACACCACTAGCCGAGACCAACACCGCACCCCCCGCCTAACACCACTAGCCGAGTGCCGCTGCGCCGGCTCCCCCGAACCCAACAGAGAACCGGGGAGAGAAGAGTAAGTCGCCCCCCCGCTCAAACCACCCAGCGCGAGCGCCACGAGTAGCCTGAGCCTCGCCCCTCTCTCCAATTCACCCATCCACCAACAGCTCGGCAGCGCCAGGAAGCCTTCAAACGGAACCGCGTCACCTCACCGGGAGAAGGGGAGTCCGACCGCAAATCAGCCGCCACCAGAGCGAACTGAGGAGGGAGGACCACCGGATCGGCCACCGAGGGCAGCCGCCGAGGGAGACCGCTGGAATAGTCACCATCGCGACCGGAGAAGGAGGCGACCGCCGGAGTAGCCACCATCACGAACGGAGAAGCCACCAAGCCGCCAGCGACGCGCGAAATCAGAGAGGAGGAACGAGCCGCCGAGGGCTACCGCCGGTCGGAGCCACGATTTCGCCGAGGAAGGCGGACGTCAGAGCAGCGAAGGAGGGCGACGAGCGGCGGAAGTTTGGGGATTAGGTTTTCTTTCGTTGTTTTTTAGATTTCGTGGTTTGTTGGTTAAAGCGACTTTATCATTTGAAAGGTTTCCCGAGTAAAATGATAGCATTTATGTTACTTTTAATTTAGTTTAAAACCCCATTATTAAATTGAATTAGAATGTTTAGGAATATTTTCTCTTTTGTGAATTGAATAAACATACAATTTAATCCGGCTAACCTTCTTTAGAGAACGACCCGAGTCGGGTAACTCGGTTATTACTTGCCCAAAAAAAATATTACCAACAAAATGGCGCCGTTGCCGGGGAAGGTTTAGGAATTATTTTGTGCGTCTATTCATATTTTTTTTTATTTTTTATTTTTTATTTTTTTTTCTTTCTTGTGTTTCGCTTCATTCGTGTGAATTATTGTTTTTGTGTTTCTCTTTGTTTTTAGTTGTATTATTATTTTCGATGTGTTTTATAGTTTGATTTTTTCTCATTAACAGGTGCTCGTAACGCATTTTTCTTGTTTTTGCATGCGTACTAGGAGTGGCCGAGTGCTCATTCCGGAGGACAAATCCATTAACGAGGCTTTACGAGACTTGTTCGCCAATCTTTCTCTTGAACCATCGAATTCCAACAATCAAAGTGAGATGGCACATAACGAAGAGGAAGTGAACAACCCACCACGGTATCTCCTCCGTGACTTAGCCCAACCGGTGATTGGGCCGGTGACTTCATGCATCCGGCTAGGACCAGCGGCTCGTAATTACGAGCTAAAAACCATCCACTACAATCAACTTCCGTCATTTCATGGCCTTCCCAAAGAAGATCCGCTCCATTTTATCCGTGAGTTTTACAACGTTCTCCAAACTTTTCCACTCCATGGGCTTAATGAAGACCAACTAAAGATGAGGTGTTTTCCCAAAACACTAAAAGACCGGGCTAAGGCTTGGTTTATGACGCTTGCTCCCGACTCTCTCACTAATTGGGAGCAAGTTTATTCAAAATTTATCGGGAGATACTATTCTCATCAAAAGACGCAAGAGCTCCGATCACAAATTGTGTCTTTTGCCCAACAACCAAATGAGCCACTACACGAGGCTTGGGAACGTTTTAAAGATCTTCAAAGGCAATGCCCGCACCACAACTTTCCACCGGCTTTGTTGATGAACAGCTTCTACGATTCTCTCCACCAAAACCTTCAATACATGGTGGATAATGCGGCCGGTGGTGACATAGGAGCGAAGACGGCCGAAGAGATGATGGACATTTTTTAGACGATGAGTACAAACTCGTCTCAATAGAGTAGCCGAGGAAAGAAAGTGATGGTTCACGAGATAGCTCCCGGACAAGATATGATGGCTCATCAAATAGCCGAGCTCACAGAACAAATGCGGCTACTAAATGCGAGGAATGCACAACCGGTACAAACTATGGCGGTAGAACCATGCGGTACATGTGGAGTCCACGGGCACCGAGCCGAGGTGTGCCCTTCCGCTTTCGAACAAAACTTTGGGGAGCAATATGCAGATGCCAACGCTCTACAAGGATTCCAAAACCGACCAGTAAACGATCCGTACTCTAACACATACAATCCAGGATGAAGAAATCACCCCAACTTCTCGTGGTCAAACAACAACAACACCCAACAACCCCGACAAAATTTCATTCAACAACCAAATCGCCCAAATTTCGCTCCTCAACAACTCATGAGACCAAATTACCCCCAACAACAACCGTAAAGGGGCCCTATGGGAGGGATGCAAAACCAAGGGACCGGTCCAAGCTCGGGTACTCAAGACGACAAATTGGATAAAATCCTCCAATTCATGACGAATCAAGAATCCACCATCAAGCGTATCGAGACGCAAATTGGCCAACTCGCCTCAAGAGTTGGAAATTTGGAGGCCGAATCCAATAAAGGAAAGCTCCCAAGCCAACCCGAGCAAGCAAAGGCCATTACCGTTTTAAGGAGCGGCAAAGTTGTTGACAACCAAGTCCAATTGCCCGAGATAGAGAAACCAGAAGAAATAAATCAGCCCAAGGACGATGAAGTCGAAGAAAACTCACGGGAAAATTCGGAAAAGCCGATGGAAGGTACACTTTTGCACAAGTCCTCAAATCCTTTCAAACCAAGAATCCCTTTTCCGGGTCGACTCCGGGATGAGAAGCAAGAAAAACAATTCCGGGACCTCTACAACATGCTTTCAAAAGTGAATGTAAACCTTCCACTTCTTGACGTAATCAAGAATATGCCGTCTTATGTAAAATTTTCAAGGACTTGGTGACAAAGAAAAGAAGATTCGAAGATGGCGAGAAGGTTGTGGTGTACGAAGCGGCTAGTACCATGCACCACGACTTACCCAAGAAAGAATGTGATCCTGGGGGTTTCGTGATCAAAATAGCCCTCGGGAATGGAAAAGAAGCTTCGGGGATGCTTGACCTTGGAGCTGGGATTAACCTTATGCCGTTTTCGATATTTCAACGACTCGGTCTCGGAGACTTGAGACCAACCCGAAGTGCCTCCAACTTGCCGACCGTTCAACACGATATCCCAAAGGAGTGGTGGAAGATGTACTTGTTCGTGTGGGGAAGCTCATTATCCCCATAGATTTTGCTATTCTTGACGTGGGAGAAGTACACGAGAATGGGAAGGATCACACTATCCTTCTCGGAAGACCATTCATGGCCACCACCAACACTCTCATTGATGTAAAGAACAGAACGCTAAACATGACTGTATTGGGCGAATCCGTATCCATTGCAGTTCGAGATGCCACATCCGCATCCTCAGTGAATTTTATTGAAGAATGTGTTTTTATGGATACAATTGATCCGTTCATCGGAGAAATGGCCCAACGAGAATGGGAGGAGAGGCATACACACGACTTCGACAATGGCTCAGAACCAACTGTTGATCTTTGTGAAACCAACCAGTCAGACATTAAACCGACACTAGAACTCAAAGAATTGCCCCGACACCTTAAGTATGTATTCCTCGATGATGCACAACAAAAGCCGGTGATCATTTTTGCCGAGCTTCCGCAAGACGAAGAGAGAGAGCTACTTGAAGTACTTCGGAAAAATAAAAAATCCATCGGATGGAGCCTCGGAGATCTTAAAGGCATTAGTCCCTCCACATGTATGCACCGAATTGTCTTGGAAGACGGTGCTAAGCCATTTCGGGATAGCCAACGGCGGCTTAATCCGAATATGATGGAAGTTGTTAAGAAGGAGGTGTTAAAACTCTATTCTGAGGGGCTTATATTTCCGGTGGCCGATAGCGAATGGGTGAGCCCTATTCATGTGGTACCAAAGAAAGGCGGTATCACTGTTATTGAGAATGAGAAGAAAGAGATGATTCCGACCCGTATCACTACGGGATGGCGGATGTGTATCGACTATCGGCGACTCAATGCCGTGACGAAGAAGGACCATTTTTCATTGCCTTTCATTGATCAAATCCTCGACCGCCTATCAGGACATCAATACTACTGCTTTCTTGATGGTCTTTCTGGCTACTACCAAGTAGCTATCGCTCCCGAGGATCAGCCCAAGACCACGTTCACATGCCCGTTCGGAACCTTTGCCTTTAGACGGATGCCTTTTGGACTTTGCAACGCACCCGGAACCTTCCAAAGGTGCATGTTTTCTATCTTCTCCGACATGCTCGAGGACTTCCTCCAGGTATTTATGGACGATTTTTCTATCTTTGGTGATTCTTTTTCTCTTTGTCTCCGGAACTTATCTCGAGTTCTTGAGCGTTGCATTGAGTCTAATTTGACTTTAAGTTGGGAAAAAAGTCATTTTATGGTAAAAAGCGGAGTCGTTTTGGGACACGTTGTTTCTAGTCGAGGGATTGAAGTCGATAAAGCCAAGGTCGATGTGATTGAAAAACTTCCCCCTCCAGTAAATGTTAAAGGTATAAGAAGTTTTTTGGGTCATGCGGGTTTCTATAGGCGTTATATAAAAGATTTTTCAAAAATTAGCCAACCCTTGTGTCGCTTGCTTGCTAATGATGTGTCGTTTGTCTTTGATAGTGCATGTTTAGATGCTTTTGAAAAATTGAAAAATAAGCTTGTGACAGCACCTATTGTGATTGCACCGGATTGGTCGCTACCTTTTGAAATAATGTGTGATGTGTCGAATCTTGCGGTTGGAGCTGTTTTAGGTCAACGAGTTGATAAATTACTTCGAGTGATTTATTATGCTAGCTTGACTTTAAACGGCGCCCAATTAAATTACACGACAACCGAAAAAGAACTCCTTGCCGTGATTTTCTCTCTTGAAAAATTTAGATCTTACATTTTGGGATCTACAGTAATTGTGCATTCTGATCATGCGGCACTAAGGTATCTTTTGAGCAAGACTCAATCGAAACCGAGACTTATTCGGTGGATTTTGCTTTTACAAGAATTTGACGTTGAAATCCGTGATAGAAAGGGTTGTGAGAATGTTGTAGCGGATCACTTGTCTCGTATCATTCCGTCCGATTCTTCACTAGCATTGCATGAGCATTATAGAATTAATGATGATTTTCCATATGAGCAATTGAATAAAGTGTCGAATTATCCATGGTATGCGGACATAGTGAATTATTTGTCCGATGGTGTTCTGCTGGCTAACCTCTCTTTTCAAGAGAGGAAACGATTTGTTGCTTTGTGCAGGAACTATTTCTGGGATGACCCGTTTCTTTACAAGATAGGCAAGGATGAGGTGCTACGAAGATGTGTTCCCGAGGAAGAGCAATCGGATGTACTTACCTTTTGCCACGAGCTTCATTGTGGAGGTCATTTTCAAGGACGAAAGACTACCTTTAAAGTCCTTCAATCGGGTTTGTTTTGGCCTACTCTTTTCCGCGATGCTTATAATTTTTGTAAAACTTGCGACCGTTGTCAAAGGATTGGGAATATCGGTTCCCGAAATGAAATGCCTCTAGTTAACAATTTACAAGTTGAAATCTTTGATGTTTGGGGCATTGATTTTATGGGACCGTTTCCTAAATCCTTTGGTTTCGAGTATATCTTGCTTGCCGTTGATTATGTGTCTAAGTGGGTCGAGGCTATCCCCACCAAGACATGCGATGCTAATGTTGTCGTTAAGTTTTGCAAAGTAACATTTTGAGTAGGTTTGGATTCCCAAGAGCTATCGTGAGTGACGGAGGCAAACATTTTTGCAACCGTGTATTTGCGAAATTGATGAAAAAATACGCCATATCACACAAAGTTGCGACACCATACCATCCTCAGACATCCGGCCAAGCAGAAACGAGCAACAAGCAAATCAAGACTATTCTCGAGAAAACGGTGAATTCGTCCCGGAAGGATTGGTCCCGGCGACTCGATGATGCGATGTGGGCTCAACGGACTGCATATAAAGGGGTGTTGGGAATGAGTCCTTTTCGGCTCGTTTACGAAAAGGCGTGCCACCTCCCGGTTGAGATCGAACACAAAGCATTTTGGGCGATAAAGAAGATGAACTTTGACCTTGATACCTCCGGAAAAGAACGACTGTTGCAGCTCTCGGAACTCGAGGAATTTAGGAACGAGGCATATGAGAATTCAAAAATTTACAAGGACAAGGTTAAACGACTACACGACGCTCGCATTGTTCGAAAGGAATTAGCACCGGGTATGCAAGTTCTACTTTTTAACTCCCGACTTCGTCTATTTCTGGAAAAACTTAAGTCCCGGTGGAGTGGCCCGTTTATTATCGATGAAGTCCTATCTTTCCGAGCAGTTCGACTCTGAAATTCATCTACTGGTGAGTTATTTGTTGTCAACGGACAAAGGATAAAGCCATATATTGGAGGAGAAATCGGGAAGAAGCATGTCGAGACCTTCAATCTCGGCGAACCACAGTACGATTGATCATTACAATGCCGAGCTCTAGGCAATAAACCGAGCACTTTTGTATATATTATTATAAAAAAAAATAAAAAAATGGAGATCCCGAATCATCGTGATGTGTTGAAGAAAATACGGCCCATGCACGATTCTTCAAGGAAGTTGCCACGAACAAGAAAATGTCCGACAGTGACGGGGATGTGATAATCTGTGAGGCAGAGAGTGTTTTGCATCATCTCTTGCCAAAGAAAGAAATAGATCCCGGAGGCTTCGTGATTAACATTGCCTTCGGGAATGAGAAAGAGGCTTTGGGAATGCTCGATCTTGGAGCGGGCATAAATCTCATGCCACTATTTGTTTATCGACAGTTCGAGCTTAAGGGTTTGAAGCCTACATCCATCCTCCACCAGAACCACCAGACGCACAGTTATTTATCACTGTGCTTAGTACGTTTTTCTTTCTTTTTCTCTTTTATTTTGTACAATTTGTTTTATTTTCAGTCGGTTAGTTATACTCTCTTGCACCGCGAATCGAAAATGGGGACATTGTATGATTTTAAGTGTGGGGGAGTTTTACGTGAATATGTGGTTAACCATGTTTTCACGTAAGCACGAAAATATATATATATATAGGGACGCGCTCCAGTGAGAATGGTGCTTAATGAAAGAAATAAGAATGCATCGCATCCGTCCGATCTAATAATCCAACGATTAAGAAAAACCAAACAATTATCCTTATTAATGGTAAATTGGACATTTTATAATTACACCTCATAATAAAAGCCCACCCCACTATATCCCACACCACCCCGCGAGACCCCACCCCACGTGACTTTTCTCTCACTCTGTCTCTCTCACACACACACAGAGACACACAAACACACACCTTTTCCGTCAGTTCACAGCTCCTCCCGCCGGTCACCGATCGCCGCCCCGCCACATGCAAGTGTCGCCTTCGCCGCCGTGATCTCAGGGAACACCGCGCCTCCGCAACCGCTGGGAGCAGACCTCCACAGCCCACCACTCTGTCGCCCGAAATTGCCGACCCTTCTCCAACCGATCCATTGCCGGAGTTCCTCCGCCCGCGACGCCGCTCACAGAGTTCACCGTCCTCCGACGACCTCGAAATTGACCTCCATCGACTACATCGTCTTCACCGGCGTCGCCTCGAAACTCTAGATCGGCCGCCGCGATCGGCTTTGCGGAACCTCCTCCCCGTCAAAATTGAAAACATAATCGGCCTCTCTTACTTCTTCTTCTTGCATCCCGACGGCTGGACCTGCACCAACATCCGGCGAATCTGACATATGGGCAGGGACTGAAACAGCTTTGGTAGCTACCAAGAAAAGAAGTGTATGAATGACTGCTGACTTAATAAATAAGGCTTTGATAGATTTTGGTTTGATTGCTGTAATTCAACAATTGCTTTGGACCTTTCTTCCATTCTTTGTTATGGTGATTTGTGGTTGATTTCTGAACAGTGCCGGCGGGTTCAATTTGGGGGTGAATTTGTTTTGAGATTTAGATATGTTTGAGGGACCTAATTGCAATTTTATAAATTTTAATTGTATTCCAATTGAGTTCATATGTCAAATATGTAATTTACAAAAATAATTAAAAATATTATTTTTACATATATTTTGATACATATGTTATGTATTTTAAACTAAAAAAATATCATAAAATATTAAATTAAAATATTAAATTTGCACATATTTTAAATTATTTAAGTTAACTCGATTAATCAAAGGAATGATACAATTTATTGTTAATTCAATTTTATTTTAGATTTTTACATAAAAAGAATCCTGATTGCGTGTATAATAGTTATAAACATTATGCACATAAGTGACAGTCAAAATGCACTATAACAATAGACCAAATGCACATTAAATCGGTCGAGAGTGCATATTAGCATAACGATGTGCATTGTTATACAAATAGTAAAATATAGGTTATTTCGTTCTGATATCCACCTTATTTATAAAATAAATAAATAAATGAAATAACCTAACCGATCAAAATATAAGAAAGATATTATTTATATTTTAAATATACAAATATTATTTTTTTTCAAATAAAAGATAATGTAAAATATTATATAAAAAAATATAAATGCTAATTATATTTTTATTGTTCAAATAATATGATAAATGATCAGTAACTTTAATTAATATATACTTATTAAAGTTTTCTAACGTCGAATGCATAAAAAAATGATATAAAAAAAACCTAATCGCTTAATAGAATACACAATAACATTATACTAAATGCACATTTGTTTATATGAAAGTGCACATTATCTATTTGGGTATTTTGTATATTTATAATAATATAATAATATTAAATTAAATTATTAAAATAATAAATGTATTTTTAATATAAATAATACATTATTTTAATTGGGTAATTTGGTTAACCGACATAATAAATCAAGTAATTCGGTACGGTTTCAATTTGGTTTGAGACAAAATATCTTTCGGTTCGGAAAACAAAATAACGACATAAATAGTGCACAATAGTATAAGAAGAATTGCACATTAATTACTGTCGGACTGCACAACAACAAACAAACTGACCAAAAATAATATATTTTTTTTATTTTTCATATTTCAACCCAATTACCATTTTTTACTTTGAAAATCGATTGTTTCGATATAACATCGACTTTTTTATTAGTGCGAGAATGCACCGTAGACCTAATTACAAAATCAATCATTCAATTTTTTTTTAATTAAATGCTCGACTCAATCATTCGGTTTTGACATTTTGGTATAATATGGGCCAATTGTTAAATTTTTAACTTCTAAATGTCTAGGCGATGACAATTATGAAATTTCATAATAATATGATATATTTTTTAATGTGTATATCCTCACACAATGTTGTGCATTTCATATATTGTTACGGTGCATTTTATTAATTGATATTGTGCATTTACTATTTCTTATAAATTATATATTTAGCCCATGTATTAAGATGTAATATGTCAAAATGTTCAAATTGCAAATGTGTCCTTGCAATTTATCAAATTCTCAAAGTGAAGCCCTCATACCCAAACATCATCTTCCAGGTCTCTGCTCCTCCGTCAACCCGCCGCCGACTACCACGACCTGAGGTCTGACTTCCAGAGCTCCACCACCCCTCGCCTCAACGTCTCCCTCGCCTGCTCTCTCCATTTTCTGCCATCGCCGGAGTCGAGTTCCGTCGACTCTTCTCCACCGACGGTGGCTCGCTCCTTCTGCAGATCCATGTCCATTGTCCACCACACCCGAAGTCGGGACGCTGCCTTCCTCGGCCACCTAACCTACCGGAGTTCTGAGCTCGTCTATGAGCAACACGCCGGCGGGGTTGTTTTTAATACACGGAGAATATGCAGAGCGAAGGAGATCGAAATGAACACGATGGAGACGACGATGTAGTGTCACAGTCGGACACCGGCGACGTCAGCCAACAGATCGATGAAAATGGCGGAGATCTGCGGCTCATGATTCTGTGAGAGTGGCGGAAAATGAGACAGAGAGAGAGAGATGGAGAACGACGATGTCAACAAAAGGAGGCTACCGGCGGCGACCGGCGCGGCGGCGATCGGCGGCGGATTGGTGGATGAAGATGAGAGATTGAGATGGACGGATGGCCTGGACTGTAAATGATGATATACGCGTGTGAATTGTGATGGGGTTAGGGGAAGAGGTAGTGGTGGGGTCCACTGCTAAGACAAATACTTAAATGCCCTTTGCCTTTATGAGCTGACCATAAATATCATCAATATTTACTAAACTGCCACCGCGAATTAATTAACATTTGGCTCCATCTCAGCCGTTGCAACAACATATCACATGGTTCAAATTCATTCTCATTTCTTTCACTGTGCCTCTTTCTCATCTGAGCGCACTTCTATATATATATATATATATATATATNATATAAAAAAAAAACAGAAAAAAAAAATTAAAAAAAAATTGTTTGAATTGTTTTGTTTACGTTTTTATCTTTGTTCGGGACGAACAAAGAATTAAGTGTGGGGGAGTTGTTAGTGTTATTTTTGTTATGTTTTTATTAATGTTTTTTATTATTATTTTTATGTATTTTTGTAATTTTGTGGAATTTTGGGTAGTTTTTAGTTTTATTTAGTAATTTGTAATATTTAAGTATTTGTGTGGAATTTTGTATATTTTTCTTGTATTTTTTTAGAGTATTTCTAAAATAAAGGAACGGTCGAAAATCTCGGAAGAGCAGGATTTTGGAAAGTTATTGAGCATGATCACATTAATGGAAAGAGGAGCTCGTTAGCTACACACAGGAAAAAGCGGAACTCGATTTCGAGTTCGGATGAGTTCGTACGGAACCGAAGAGTAAAATCGAGCGAGTTGCCGACACATTGGAAGTTAAAAATCTCTAGATAATTGTATTCTAGGAGAAATTTGTATTGGCATACATCATTGAATAGAGGGGCTTGTTAGCGATGCGTAGAAAAAAACGGAACTCAATTTCGAGTTCGGACGAGCCCAAAACAAGCCCGAGAAGCAGAGCTGCCCGAGACGTGCGCGAATGCGCGCGGAAAAATTCGCTCTCGGATTTTGTCCGAAAATTCCAACCTTTCTCTCATTTTTCCTATCTTCTTTCACCTTTTCTTGCATTTTTCTTGGTAGTTGAATTATTGTTGAACTTTGGTTGATGTTAGTTGATGTTAGTATGCTATTTATATCTGTAAATAGCAACATTATCATCAAACAAAAGGGGAGGAAAATTTTTCCATATCATTTTATCTTTCCACATTTCTATTTTTACTACATTCGTAAGTTTGAATTTGTAAGATTAAATTGTTGAAGATTGTTGAAGTTTGGACATTAAGTTTGCACTTGCTCTAGCTTGTGGATTACTAGTAAGTTTTCTTTTTATTTTATGTTTATAATGGTTTATTTACATAAGAATTTGTATGTTAAAATTACTATGAGTAACTAATTTCCTAACTAGGGTTAGGGGATAATCGTTTCGGTTTATTATCGTTTATAAGTATTTTTATTGCTCAATCTTTACAAATTTTATTAATATTATGGTTAAATGTTTGATCACCATTTTAATCCACATAATCGATTTCATAACCGAAAGGGGCGAAGTTGATAGAACTTGATTTGTTTAGAATAGACATGTTCGGAGACGTATTGTTTATGTGTTAAACGTTCTACTAATTCATTTATTTAAGTTTATTCGTATATTACGAGAGTTAGTACGGATAAACCTCTAGATGAGTAAATTAAGTGAATCGTTTAATTGAGTAGTTTAATTACCGATAAATGTTAATAAAACCGGAATTGATTATCCCAATACCCTAGACTTTTACATTTATTAAAACTTATCTTTGTCATTTTAGTTATTCTCTTTTCTTCCTTAAAACTTTATAGTTTGAAAGTATTTAACTAGTAGAACAATTTATTTGTTTGAAAGTTTTTACTAGTAGAACAACTTATCGTTTGAAAGTATTTAACTAGTAGAACAATTTATTTGTTTGAAAGTTTTTACTAGTAGAACAAATTATAGTTTGAAAAGTATTTAACGAGTAGAACAATTTATTTGTTTGAAAGTTGTTACGAGAAGAACATCATTTTAGTTTGAAAGTATTTACGAGTAAAACGATTTTATCGTTAGAGAGTATTTACTAGTAAAACGACTTTATCATTTGAAAGGTTTTCCGAGTAAAATGATAGCATTTATGTTACTTTTAATTTAGTTTAAACCCCATTATTAAATTGAATTAGAATGTTTAGGAATATTTTCTCTTTTGTGAATTGAATAAACATACAATTTAATCCGGCTAACCTTCCTTAGAGAACGACCCGAGTCGGGTAACTCGGTTATTACTTGCCCAAAAAAAATATTACCAACAACAACATAGGGGCGGCTATGACGTAAGCAGGCATGTAGGCAATGATAACAGTATGGGCAGCCCATCAATTGATTGACAGGCATCACACTTTGTCGACATGAGGTCGGTTCTTTCAGACTTCGATTACTTTACGAGCTGGCACATCCTCCTGACTCTTTGGTGAGCTCATCATACCGAGGTGTCGTCCCGATACCGAGGTGACCCCAGAAACAAATCCTCTTAAATCGGAATTTCAGCATTTAGCTAAAACAATCTTCACTAATCTTCATTAATTAGCATAATTCGAATCTGATATCAACATAGAGGCCCCTGACATTGAGGAGTGCGCGGACAAGCGTTCTTCTTAATGACAATTTTCTCTCGACCCACTTTCGTTTCCGAAGTCTTTCATAAATCTTATAAGAGCATACCGAGGTGATTTCCTTAGCCGAAAATCACATACTTTTTCAATCGATAAGTTTGTGGAGGATCAAGAGGCAGTTTCCAAGGGCTGTGATCGTATCTTTCCCACTACTCTTCCCAACGGACACATACCAAAAGTAACGGTTGTAAATTCGGACAGTTTCAAGACACGCGTACGTCTCAGATTAAGCTATGACTATTTATGACAAAATTAAGGGGATATTCTCCAAAAGACGTGACGGTTACACGCATCTCTCCATCCCCAACGGTCAGAAAACACCGTATATATATATATCAATGTAGCCCTGCTTCACAAAATCGTCATCTGAATAATTTTTTTTGTCCTTCAATTTCCCGAATTTTCCTTCCGTCTTCTCTTTCGTCTTATATTTTTCCTTTGACGACTTGCGAGTTTCCTCTGAGAGCTCACCTAAATTGCCAGTAAGCCCTAATTCATTTTTCAATTTCTTAATTTCTTTCCACTCTTCCTGGTTGTAATAATGGCAGCGGCGAGCGGCGAGCAAGCGGAACCCAGCAGCAGCCAGACTGTATTGGACGTGGAATTAGATGAGGAGCTGATGGAGTTAATGGGGGATTACTACTGGTGGTACCCCATTTTTGTCGAGCGTCTAGATATTCGAAGGAACAACTTCAAAGGAGATGCCGAGGTGGAGCGGGACATCCCCGTCAAGTCAGGGTACTGGAGTCGCCCGGCTCGGCGTTGGCCCGACGACGACGTCTTATATCTAGGGGAACCCAGCATCATGACCGATGCCGATGTGGTCTTGATGCGTGAGTCGGTTCGGATCCCCACCTCGGTCAGAATCTTTGCTCCTTACCCTGAGGTGAATTCGGCAATGAAGTCGGACAAGACTTGTCCTTTAATTGCAGTTCTTGGTTTGTAGTGGATGTCGAATTGGCCGAGTTCCACGGTCCACTTGACCATTCGACCCGAGGTGTCAGGTCGGTGGAGAATTTGTCGTAATGGGAACGCGATTAGCACAGTAACCGAATTCTCTTGAAAGTATGGTCATAACTTCCGAGCTGCAGTGATGAGTGCGAAGGCTAACTTTTCCATTGACGGGTATCTCAGCTCGGCATCGTGGAGAGTACCGCGCTTATCGCTGAACTGCTGACTCCGAGGTATAAGTACAACATTTCATCGGGCTTCAATTTTTGTAAAGTAGAATGTTGGGATAAGGCCTCCTTGATGCTGACAAGAGCTTTTTGGCAATCGTCGGTCCATTCGAACTGCTTCCCTTTCTTTATCGCATCGAATAAAGGTTTGCATCGATCGGTAGACTTGGATATAAACCGGTTTAGAGCGGCGAGCCGACCTGTGAGCCCTTGTATTCCTTTTACCGATATGGGTGACTTCAAATCCAAAATAGCTTTGATCTTCTGGGGTTCCGCTTCTATTCCCCTTTGACTAACTACATAGCCTAAGAATTTGCCCGATTTTACCTCAAACGTGCATTTTCTAGGTTTTAACACCATGGAGTAATTGCGCAAAATGCTAAACATTTCATTCAAATGAGTTACATGATCACTAGCACACACAGATTTTACAAGCATATCATCTACATACACTTCTATGGTACGTCCCATCAAACTAGAAAACATTTTGTTCACCAACCTTTGGTATGTGGCCCCGGCATTCTTCAGCCCAAAGGCATCACGGTATAGCAATACAGGCCCCTTGCCGAATAGAAGGAAGTGTGTTCCGCCTCCTCAGGATCCATGGAATTTGGTTGTAACCCGAATATGCATCCATGAAGCTCATCAATTCATGACCCGAGGTGGCATCCACCATGTAGTTGATGTGCGGCAGCAGGTAACTGTCTTTTGGGCATGCGGTGTTGAGGTCGGAAAAATCAATGCAAAGGCGCCATGACCCGTTACTCTTTTTCACCAGGACGGGATTGGATACCCAAGTTGGATATTTGGCTTCTTTGATGAATTTGTTGTCGATGAGTTTGCTAACTTCCTCTTCCAGAGCCTGTTGTCGATCTGGACCGAGTTTTCGTCTCTTCTGGATGATGGGTTTGACCATCCTATCGATGTTGAGCTGGTGGCAGGCCACTTTTGGGTCTATCCCTTTCATGTCTTCATGTCTCCAAGCAAAGACGTCGGCGTTAGCCTTCCGGAATGATATGAGCTCGGTCCGGATAGGCTCTGGAAGACCGGCGACAATGCGGAGTTGTTTGTCGCAAGTCGGTTCGTCGACATAAATGACTTCAATTTCCTTAGATGGTTCAGCTCGGTTTCCTTGCTTCTTTTCTTTGAACTGATTACGCGGGTCGAGCTCGTCCTCTTCCATGACGGGTTCAATTCCTGACCTTCTCCCTCGATCCCGGGTGAGGTCCTCCTCGGTTGGTTTGTCGAGGTCTGGATTTTTTGGAGTTGGATTTACCGGTTCTGGCAAGATTTCTGTCGGGACTAGATTAATCCCGAGGTCTGAGTCTTGAACATCTTTAGGAACCGAGTTCTGGCGAGTAATGGTCAAGGTCCCTCTCTTCTTCATTGTCGGAGATTCCTATTGTGTGGACTTTCCGAGAAGGAATCGCCAATTTCAGTTCTCGGGCCTCTCGTTGGTCTCCGTAATCGGTACCTTCACCCTCGGCAGTCGGGAACTTGATCGCATAGTGGAAAATGGAAACGGCCGCTCGCAGTTTGTACAGGGCCGTTCTTCCAACGATAGCGTTGTACTCGTTGTCGATGTCCATGATCTTGAAGGTCTCCATGATAACCTTGAAAGTTTGCTCGTGGCCTCCGATCCTGATGGGAAGGGTGATTTCACCCAGAGGGAGTGATACACTCCCGTTGAACCCGTGGACCTTGTCGTTGCAGGGACGGTCGTTGGTAGGGTCTAGTCCGAGCTTTTTGAAAGCCTGGAGCATGAGGATGCTCGAGTAGGCACCGGTATCAACCATTATTCGATGAACCGGAGTTCCGCAGATCAGCGCGGTAATGAGTAATGCATCTGAATGGGGGTGGTCGAACAGACTTGCATCTTCCAATGTGAAGGTGATTGGACAAGTGCGTGAGTTGATCGTCTCTCTGAGGTCGGTAGTCATTATCTGTTTTCCCGCGTTGTATGCCCTTCTGGCATACGCTTTGGCTTGCCAACGTGAGGACGTCAGCTCCTCTCGGTTGGTGTTAACTCGGGGAACAAAACCAAGCCGAGATGAACTTTGAGGAGTTCGGGCGATGTTGTCGGGATTTTCGAGCTCTCTACTTCTCTTTTCAATTCGGTCTTCAGCCGACCTGGGGCCAACTGGTCCGAACATGAAGATTTCCTGGTCCCCTTGTTGCAGTCTGATTCTTTTCGCGTTCATAGCCCTTTCATCTTCTTCATCCCCGTTGGGGATGTGGACCATATGTCGTCTTTCCTTGCCTTCGTTTGGTTTGGTAAATCTCTTCATCTGAGGGTTTTCGATGAGTCTCAGAAGGGCTGACAGCAGACTGAGGCACTCATCGGTGTTGTGGCCCGGCGATTTATGGTAGTCACAGTATCGGGATTTGTCCAAATGGCTTTCAGGAGTTTTTACAGGTCGGGCTTCGGGGATGATCCCTTTCCCTTTGATTTCTTGGTAAACCGCCGCGGCACCTACCGAGTAGATCGATCGGTAACCCACAGTTAGGTCCTTCTTGTACTGCCTCCTGGCCGCCTTCACTTCTGGGTCGTTGGGATCGCTTTTGAACGGCTCCCTGAATTGCGGGTTCTTTGAGGAGTTGCCGAAGTGCTTCTTCTTCTTCTTCTTGTTTTCGGGAGTCGGCTTTTGGCCTTTCGATGACGTGAATTCAAGGTCAGGTACCGACATGGATTCTTCAGCGATAACGTGTTGTTGAGCTCGGATGAGGAACTCTTGGAATGTGCTGGGTTTGTTTTGACAGAGTGCCCATCTGAACATAGACTTCGGTTTTAGGCCCGATATTGTCGAGACAAGGAGTGCCTCCGGGTGGCAAGGCTCCATATTCTGTACGCGCTCGTTAAAGCGTGCAACATAGTCCTTTAAACGTTCGTCCTCCCTTTGGACGATGTTGGTGATCGATTATTTTGGGTTCAAACTCACTTGTGCCCCAATGAAGTGATATCTGAAAGCCGACCTGAGTTGGAACCAATATCGGATCGACTCGGCCGGTAGTGAATAGTACCACTTCTGGGCTTTAGGTCCTAAGGTCAGGGAAAACATACGGCATCTCAGTTCATCATCAGCGTTGTGTAAGTCCATCCATGATGTGTAATGACCGAGGTGAGCATCGGGGTCGGCGGTTCCACCATAGAGCCCGATTTGGGGAACTTTGACTTTTCCTAGCAGTGGGCCCCTGGTCAGCTCAAGAGCCAATGGAGAATCGACTTCTAAATAGACGTGGTCGGGCTCCGACATGCGGGGGTGTAGAGGAAGCCTGACCTGGGTGGTATGTTGGGCTTCTAGCTCCGCAACTTTCCTTCTTAACGCCTCCACTTCGAGAGTGTCGCGCCTAGCACACCAATTTCTCTCAATTTGTTGTCGCAGGTCGGTCGGGTTCTCAGGTTATTGAAACAGCGGCCGAGCTGCAGGTGGAACTCTTTGAGCATGTCCAGAATGACTCTCTGCGGTCATTTCTGGTTGGTTCATCTCCGGCAGGTTCATCTCCGGCAGGACTACGTTGCCTGCTGGCGGGGCTTGTGGATTGTTGTTGTGCGGCTGCGATGTTGCATGTGATGTGGCATGGTTGTTGCCGCGTCCTTGCATTTGAGGGACTCACTGTCCCGCCGGTGTTATCGAGGCGAGGGACTGTCCTTGCATTCTTCTCGAAGGCCCCGGCATGGTTTGGGCCAACAAGGCGGCAAATCCCCGGGCAAATTCCGGGTTTTGCATGAGCGTGGTCAGATCCGGCATTGTGGGTATCGCATTGTTGTGACCGGCGGGTTGATCCAGGATGCGGACGGCGCTTCCCTTGGTCGTTGGATTATCCTGGCCAGATTGAGACATGTTCTCCGTATCACGCAATAGTTCGAGTTGAGATGTGGTGTTTTTTAGTTTCGAAAATTAACTCCAAATATCTTATGGAGCCCTTCCTCTAGCGCCAAAATATTGATAAACGAATTATAATAACGTAATTGAGGTATCAAAAACAGCAAAAGTTGCAGAAAGTAGGATTTTTATTACTTTTCTTGAAGTCGGTAATAATGATGGTGAAGTCGATTTTTAGTACAAGAGGTCGGTCTCGGGGAGAACCGAAGTGTTTAATGCTTGAATTTAATGTGTCGGGATCCGATCCTCGTATTGAATTAAATGCGTCTATTTATAGTAACATTCCGCATGCCTTTTGAGGAGAGACGGCGGCATTTAATGCGAGTTGACAACAGAGGGGCGGCTGTGATGTAAGCAGGCATGTAGGCAATGATAACGGTATGGGCAGCCCATCAGTTGATTGACAGGCGTCACACTTTGTTGACATGAGGTCGGTTCTTTCAAACTTCGATTTCATTACGAGCTGGCACATCCTCCTGACTCTTTGGTGAGCTCATCATACCGAGGTGTCGTCCCGATACCGAGGTGGCCCCAGAAACAACTCCTCTTAATTCGGAATTTCAGCGTTTAGCTAAAACAATCTTCACTAATCTTCATTAATTAGCATAATTCGAATCTAATATCAACATGTAGTCAACGGATACTTGGGTATGTGCAACCATTGATTCAAACAAAGAATGTTGTATATATTGAAGTGTTCGATAATATATGATACTTTATTTTCACAATATTTTTATTGCCATGATGATTATTTTATTAGACAAGCTAAATACATAACCACTTTTTAGAAAGAAAGTAGGTCATAAATCATCTCGTACATCGGTAAGGTTGCTCACTGGTTTATTGTAATTAAACTAAATGATAAAAATAATATAAGTTAAAATATAAAAAAATGAATAAATGTAAAATGATGAATTATTTATTTATTTAAAAAAAATTAAGTGGACAAAAATAAAAAAGGGGGTCGACAAAAATAAAAAGCACGTATTTTGGGAATACATTTTTCAATAATAAACGTATTTAGAGAATACGTTTTTACTTGTAAAACGTATTTACGGAATACGGTTTTCTAAAAAAAATTAACGTAATTAACGTAATTAAGTTAATTAAAATAGGGAAAAACGTATTACCGAAATACGTTTTAAGTTAAAAAAAAAAGACGTATTATTGAAATATAGTTTATAACTAAAATTGATTTTACATTTATGTTTTAATTATACAACGTATTCTTGGAATACGTTTTATATATAAAATTAATATTTACAATATTTAAAAACAAATTTTTTCAAAAAATAATATTTCAAAAAATAAAACGTATTTTCAAAATACGTTTTTTACCCTAATTTTTGCCACAAATTGATTTTGCCCTAATTTTAGCCCCAAATCTATTTTGCCCTAATTTTGCACAGTAAAACGTATTTTTGAAATACGTTTTCTGTTAAAAAAAAGAACATATTTTCATAATACGTTTTACTGTGCAGAAACAGCACTATGCAGAAAAAAATTACAAAAACACACATGTTAATCGAGATCGATTCCACAACCAAATATTAATTCCACAAGCTCATATCAATCCATTCGTTAAAGAAAGAAAAGTGAAGCACAATAATTCATTGTCCAAATATAAAAATCCAAATAAGTCCAAATATCATTACACATAATCCACCAAGAAAGAAAAAAATAAATATATATGTCCACAAAATTCCCGGAATACAACACAACTAACTAGGAGTGTATCGATTCGTAGGGTTGCACGGTCGGGAGCTAATCCGACGCCGTGGTGGTCGTGAAGAAGACGATGCTGTGGGCGTGGTAGGTTCTTCTTCTTCTTCTTCAGCTGAGTAATTCATTTTTTTAAGAAATCAAAAATTCGACTTAACAAAAATCACAAAAAATAAATAAAATTATATTTTTGTTAAGTAAAAAATGTTTACCTTCTTCTTGTTCTTCCTCAGGCCCGGTGTCGGCAACAGGTTCGCGGTGACGTCATCTTCTACCTCCACGAATGTGGGCAGGAGATTGATGCCTCGCCCGGTGTGACTGCGTCCTCTGGGGTTGGACGTAGCCCTCCTGTGATAAGACTTGGCTCGACGACGTCCCTTGACCGATCTCTCCGCCTTCGACAGTCAGAGAAGTGAAGAGAAGGTTCTTGGCATGTTGGATTGCCGCCTGCATCTCCGGATGGGCTGTATGATATAGGTGCTCAACATTGGATAACACATTATAAGCCGCCATTCGCTTGAAAATTAAATTCAAAGCAATTTGTATGAAATGCAAAAAATAAAATAATAATAGAAAAAAAAACACAAATTATGATCACTTACATCGCACTTCCCATGCTCGGCAAGTGGCTGATAGCCTCCATCCTGTTGTACCACCGGGTACTTGGCAGGGTCACTGATTAGTCTCACAGTCCTACTGTGAAACCAATCAAGGTAACCCTCGTCAGGCTGTACGAATGACTCCACACGCTCATCTGGGAGGACATTTTGGTGTCTTTGTTTGACCCAAACATTCCCAAGCTGGGAATGAAAGTCGACCCAATCATATACTGCCCTCCCGGTCATTCCCTGGCCTCGGTGGTGTGTCTCCCAGTCGACCTCGCCAGTAATGATCGGAGTGTCGGGGATGGACTGATGACACCCGAACTGACGGAGGACCCTACCCAGCTCTTAGGTTTCACGGATGTTCCAACAGAACATCCAGCCCCTACACATCCAGAGGCTTGAATGTTCTGTACACTGGGCCGGGAGAGCATTAGCATTCAGGAGATGTTCATACGACATCTAATCGAACTGTAAAAAACCAAAAAAAAAATTAAACTAAAATAAGAATTAAGTTATTAAAAGATAAAACACATAAAACAAAATATAAATAATAATCAATAATACTTAATAATAATCTTACATCCGTCTCTCTTAGCTCTGTCAGTTGATCCCGGACAGCGGCTGTTCCAGTGACTATGTGTCTTGTGTCCCTCCGTCCCGCCCACCTTAGAAATCATAGAAAAAAAAAACACTTTGTAATCACAAAATCTGATAATTGAAATAATCAAACTATAAAATATATAAATAAATGTCATTACCTTCCACCTAAAGGACAACCAATGACTCTTTCAAAGTTCGTATCCCTCATTCTCGGGCAAAGCCGAGGGATACGTTCCCATGCCCAAACCTACAGATATCGACATTATTCATTTGTTATTAAATAAGTCTAAATTAGAAAAAAAAAAATGAATTTTGAAATAACAAGTAATCAAATGTACCTGAATCAATTGGACATAGCTCTTGATCCAGCTTTCCCCGGTCTGGTAGCTTGTGCACAGCGCTCTATACACTGCGGCCAGGAGCGCCGACCCCCAGCTGTACTCCTTGATCTTATCGATGTCTCGCAAGAGCTGGGTCCAGTACAGGTTGACTCCACAGTCCCTCTGGTCGGGAAAGAAAAAGGATCTAAGGCACCAGAGGATAAGGGCCCTCTCCCTCTCTTCGTAGGTCGTGATGTGTTCTCCATCTTGCAGCACTCTGTTGCATTCGATTTCTAACCTCGAGTGCTTCAGATACTGGCCTACAATGCTCCAATTTTTGGGGTTGGTTGTCGGGTCGTCTGCTTCCTAAGAGTGGTTTATATACATTAAAAACCAAACAATGGATTATACATAAACAAACAAAAAAAAAAAATTGTGTTAAAAAATTTACCTGGGGGTCAAACCCTAGAATCTCCACACACTCATCACGTCATTGCTGGTTTGTAAAATCTACAGTCTGTCCCCAGATGCTGATCCGCGATTACTAGCGATTCCAACCGGGAGACCAAACAGGACTTGTACGTCCTGGAGCGTGATCGTGGCCTCCCCGAAATCAAAATGGAAGGTGTGCGTCTCCGGTCGCCACCTTTCCACCAGACAGGTATGTAGGCTGTTGTCGGTCTGGACTCTGCCCATTCGAAACAACGGCCCAAAACCCGTCCTATCGATCACCTCTAAAACTCTGGGATGTTGTTTGTCCAACACCTTCCAAAATTCAGTGTCTTTACGGCGGTTTTTAATGGTGTCGTTACGACATCCCCGTAAATCTTCATATACCGCTCTCGACCGGTGGCGGTACTGAAGGTATAAAAGGGAAGGATCACTCGGACCGGGGTGTACATTCAACCGCTGAGGTTGTGACGAGGACGATGATGCCATTTTCTACAAAAACCAAAAAAAAAACCAAATTGACAAATTATATACACAATAAATTCACAAAAACACAAATAAATTATATACACAATAAATTTAAAATTGACAAATCATATACACAATATATTCACAAAAAGCACAAATAAATTAGCCCTAATTTGAAATAATTCGAAGCCCTAATTCACAAATAAATTCACAAATCACCAATAAATTC
Organism: Striga asiatica; assembly: GCA_008636005.1. Lineage (NCBI taxonomy): Eukaryota > Viridiplantae > Streptophyta > Magnoliopsida > Lamiales > Orobanchaceae > Striga > Striga asiatica. Next base: position 580,915 of record BKCP01005417.1, on the reverse strand, counting down.
ACAAATTGACAAATAAATTCACAAATTCTCACCAATAAATTCACAAATTCACAAATAAATTCACAAATTCACCAATAAATTCACAAATAAATTCACAAATTCACCAATAAATTCACAAATTCACAAATAAATTCACAAATTCACCAATAAATTCACAAATGCAACATATCTCAAATAGTTCGAAGCCCTAATTCAAAGAATTATTCTTTTTTTTTTTCCAACGATATAAGATCTCCATAGAAATAAAAACATCAATGTACAAAGGGGAATCCCCTACTCTTGGGTAACTGGGAGGCCTAGCTAAAACAAGCTGCCTAACCGAAACTAATCCAAATACCAATCAAAAGCCATACAAATGAAAGCAAACCAATCAAGAATCTAGAACACATCATCCCAACAGCAATAAAAAAAGAAGAGTTATACAACAAAGGGATCAAACAAATAGACCACTGACACTAGACCTAGCCTACTGCAAAAACCCCTCTGTTGCACTTCAATCTGACTTTCAGCCTGCTGCATTATAGTCTTGCCAATCCCTCATTGCTGCCTCTAAGATCCACCTTTCATGTTGCCATTGTCTTTCAAATTCCCAAAGGTTTCTAGCCCTCCAAAGCCACCACAATATGTAGGTAGACAATTGGATCCTTTCTTCGGAAATGTCTTTGAAATTCATTGTACAAATCCACCACCACCATTCTTTGAAACTCATATTATCCTGCCGCACTCTGTTCCATTTCACTGGGGCAAGATCCCAAATCAATTTTTCTCTCCTACACAGAAATAACACATGCTCTTGAGTCTCCTTCCCTTCCCCACAGATTCTGCAAACAGTGTCAACTTCCATCCCTCTCTTTTCCAGATTGGTGCTGACAGGTAAGATATTAGTGAAACACTTCCAGATGAAGTGCTTCACCTTTCCCATCACTTTCAGAGACCAACACCTCTGCCTAGCTCTCTTATTTCCACTAGCCAACCTACTGCATTCTGCCTCATTCCTCAGACCTGGTTCTGTGTCCAACAGCCAACTATAAGCTTTTTTCACAGAAAATTTTCCTTTCCCCAGAAATGAACAGTTCCACTGGTCTGCCTTTCGAGGATTCAGAGATTTTATCTGCATAATCAAGGAAGCATCCTCGGAAAAAATGGCTCTTATCAGGATTGGATCCCACTGAACACCACCAGCTATAAGCAAGTCTTTCACCCAAAATGTGCTACCATTTATATTTGCTGTCAGTTTAGGAGCACTTCCATTTAACCCAGGCACCCAAAAACATTCAGAGATTGAAGTATTGGCACCATTTCTGATGATAATATTCACCTGTCTTTTCAATACAGGCAGCAAAGTAGTCCAGGATTTCCACAACCAAGAAGCACCACCATTTTTTTGGCAATCAAACATAGAACAGTTAGGAAAGTACTTACATTTCAACACTTTGCTCATAAGTAATTCTGGTTGCTCAAAGATCCTCCACAGTTGCTTCAGAATTAGTGCTCTATTAAAAAGCTTGATATTCTGGAAACCCAGCCAACCCTCACCTTTAGGCAAAGTCATCTTATCCCAGGTTAACCAGTGCATACTTCTGGATTGGTTATTTCCCTTGTCCCACCAAAACTTAGCAAGTAATCTGCACACCTCCTTACACACATTGACAGGTAATAGGAAACAAGACATCACAAAAACAGGAAGAGCATTTAACACTGCTTTGATAAGAATCTTCCTTCCAGCAGAAGAGAGGAAATTATTCTTCCAACTACCAATTCTATCTCTAACAGCCTCAACCACAAATTGAAAAGTCTCAATCTTAGATGCCCCAATCCCTAAAGGTAATCCCAGATATCTGGAAGACCTTTTCACAACACACCCTGCAGTAAAGAACAGATCCTATGCTTCAACCCATCAGAACAATTCTTACTCAAAAACATGGAGGATTTGTGCAAGTTCACTTTCTGGCCAGTAAATTCCTGGTATTTTTTCAAGATATCCAGCAACAGAATACTGTGCTCCTCATCAGCCTTACAGAAAACCAAGGCATCATCAGCAAATAGCAAGTGAGACAACATAGGACCATTTTGAGATATCCTCACCCCCCTGAACTGACCAACATTTATTTTGTGGTGCAAATAACAAGAAAGCAATTCAGAAACCAGGATAAATAGATAAGGTGATAGTGGATCACCCTGTCTAATACCCCGAGAAGAAGTGACAAATCCACACACTGAGCATTAAGATTGAAAGAGAAAGTAGGATTGGCAATGCAACTATAAATCCACTGCACAAACTTAACATGAAACCCCATCTTCAGCATAGTCTTTTTGATACTCTCCCATTCCACCCTATCATAGGCTTTCTCCATGTCTAATTTCACAGCCATAAAAACATTTGAACCAGACCTGTGTCTATGCAAAAAATGGAAGACCTCATGTGCTATCACAACATTATCAATCAAGTGTCTTCCAGGCACAAAAGCAGTTTGAGATTGACTAATACATGAGTCTAAGCAAGGTTTTAACCTCTCAGCCAACATTTTTGCCACAATTTTATAGAGAACTCCACACAAGCTAATTGGTCTGTAATTGGTCAGATTCTCAGGATAAAGACACTTTGGAATCAGAGTAATTATGGTGTGCTTCCAGTTTTTCAGAAGATGACCAGTGATGAAAAAACTTTTGATAGCTCTACAAATATCAATCTTCAAAATGTGCCAAAAATGCTGAAAAAATATAGCTGATATACCATCATCCCCAGGAGCTTTCTCAGAGGCCATTGCAAACAGGGCAGCTTTAACTTCTTCTTCCTCCACCGGTTTGATGAGATCATTGTTCATGGCATCAGATATAGAACAAGGAATTTGTTGCAACAGTTCAGTTCCACCTCTGGATCCATCATACGTGAATAGATTAGAATAGAATCCAGTAATGTAAGCTGCCATTGAATGTTGATTGTCACAGATTTGACCAAAGCTGGTTTTCAGCTTGAAGATAATGTTTCTTTTCCTCCTTTGGGCAGTGTGAGCATGGAAGTACTGAGTATTTTTGTCACCATATTTCAACCACAAAGCTCGTGATTTCAATCTCCAGTAATTCTCCTCTTCTTGGTGAGCACTATCCAACTCAGCCTTCATTGCACCCCATTCTCTCCAATTTCTGTCAGGACCCTCCATTCTCATATCCTCCATTTTAGTGGTTAGCTCTTTAATCGTAGTAGCACTGTTTCTATGTATTGGTTTGTGCCATGCTAGCAAAGCCATTCTGGTATTCTTCAATTTTTGATGCACCTGGTACATAGCAGTACCCTCCACTATTCCCTGCCAACCTGCTTCCACAGCTTCTTGAATCCCCTCCAGTTTAAGCCAGTGACTATTGAACTGAAACCTTCTGTGGTGCTTGAATGCATCTTTCTCAGTGTCAAACAAAATGACATTGTGGTCAGATGCAGTCCTGAAGAAATTTGACACCTCCATATTTGGAAATCTGGCCATCCACTCGAAGAGACAAAAACTTTGTCCAACCTTTCCTCAATATAGTCCCCACTGGACCTATTATTACCCCATGTAAAGAAAGAGCCTTTTTGATCCACCTCACACATCTTCATCCTAAAAATGAATTGATTGAATGGTATAAAGCTTGCAGCACTTCTAGGGATTCCACCTCTCTTCTCATGGTTACTAGAGATATCATTCCAATCTCCAGCAATCACCCAACAAGGTCCCCACTGACTCTTACAAGATTCAAGGTATTCCCACTGCCTAGATCTGGTATTCTTATCTGTACTCATGTAGACAAAGATCATCCAGCACCATTCAACCATGCCTTTCCCTCTTAGTTCCATTTGAATACAGAACTCATTCCCCACAACCACCTTCACTTCTACCTCAGAGTCCCACATTACTAACAATCCTCCTCTAGTATCAACAGGATCTTCTAGATACCATCTCCCCTTGAACCCCAATTTGCTACACACAGTCTTAGTAAAAGCCCTAGATTTTTTTGTTTCAGAAAGGAAAATTACCTCTGGGTGGTGGATTCTTCTGGAATCCTTGATTTGGGAAACTGTAGAGGGCCCACCCAGCCCTCTACAGTTCCACACCATGGCCTTCATTGGTCACCTTGGGGCCATTCAAGGCTGGCCTTCTCCACCTTCATTTTTCCGTGGTTAATTTTCTTGTTAGACTCTTTAAGAGCTTCCTCAATTAGATCTGAATTCCCTTCATAAATTATTAAATCTCTGTTCCTCTTACTGCCAACAGTATTAACAACCTCCATCTGCACTTCTTCCACCCTCAGCAACCTGCCATCAGCAGATGCTCTTCTTTTCCATGATGACCCTGGTTTAGCCCTGAGCAATGGCACTTCATTTACTTGTTGTTTTCCATGGTTGGTCTCACCAAGCTCTTCTACTACATCAGTCTCCATTGTGATAGCCTCAATGTAGTGAGTCTCCTGCAAGTCCTTTTTCTCCTCCTCTCTACAGACAATAGCAAGATTTGGTATTTCATGTTCTTCAGGGTGATGGAGATGTTGATGTTCCCCCACTTGCTGTTGTTTGGATGAACTACCACCAATTCTGGCCTCCTCAGATTGAACAAGAGCTGGGTTTACAGTGACAGGTTCCCATGAGCCCTGATTAGAGTTATGTTTTGGTGGTGTCTCATTCCTTTCTGAAGTGCCAGAATAAGTACTCCTTCCTCCAGGTAAAGTTTCTGTTGCTTTCAGCCACTCACCAAATTGTCCCTCGACTACCGTTCGATTTTCAATGTCTTTGATTTTCTTTTCACAGCCTCGGTCCAAGTGGCCAATCATACCACAATAGTAACATAAATTAGCTAACCGTTCATATCTGAATGCTACTAACACCTTTTGATCTCCAAGCTTAACTGATGTGCACCTGGGTATGGGTTCATTTAGATTCATCGCTACTAGAAGTTTAATGAAACTTCCAACTTCCCCTCCAGCTTTGCAGATCACAACATTCTTCACCGCATTAAAAATTTGGCCAATCTTAAGGCCCACATCTGTACTCATCCAATTAGGGGAACATTACTAACTTGCACCCAAATATTTATCTCCTCGAAGCATTTGTGCTTACTATTCAACCCCGGAAACCACTCCTTAAGAACAATATATTGATTTTCATAGAGCCAGTTATGGCCAGCCGCTACCTTCTTCTTATCCTCCAATGAGTTGAAAATAAACTGGAAGAAATTGGAGCTAACCTCTTTGACCTCCATTGATGTTTGCAGCTTCCAAATAAATCCCATTGTGCGTTTAATTCCAAGAATACCAGCCCTCCGGTCACCAACTACTTTCCCGAATAAGCTCATGTTGCATTCCTCTTCACTAGCCTTAATATCCTCATTACGAATTTCAATCTCCCCTGCTTCCTTAGCCGATAATGATATTGCTTGCAGTTTCCTCATAAGCCCTTCCGCCATATCTCCTCCTTTAGCCTTCCCCATTGATGTTTCCCCCATATGATAAATGCCGAACCCTAACAATCTAACCAATTGAACTTAGACAAAGAAAACGAGAACTAACTCACTCTGGATAATCTAACTGGTACTAATTACTTCTGATCGAAATCACTGGTCCTTCACCGAAGGAATTTCATACTCCCATGTGAGAGAATTTTTGCTCCCATGTTAGAGAATTTGTTGAGTATTGAGGCTAACATAATTCAAAGAATTATTCAAAACCCTAAATTTAGCCCTAATTTTAAATTATGGAAAAAAATTGAGAAAATTAACGCAAATGTACCTTATATAAGGGAAGTAGGCGCGGCAGCGACGGCGGCGGTGCGGCGCGGCGGCGACGGTGTATTTTTTCTTTCTTTTTATTTCCGATCTCTCCTCTGCTCTCTCTTCTCGTCTCAGCTCTCTGTCTGTGCTCTCTGTGTGTGTAAACGTTTTACTTTTAATTTAGTTAAAAGTAAAACGTATTCCCAGAATACGTTTTACAAATATTATTAAAAAATGGTAGGAGGACCCCAGATTCGGGACTCGAACTCGGGTGGGCGAGTCCGTTATCTCTGGGCACACCTCCTTACCATTAGGCCGCTAGGCTATCGCGTTTATTGTTGCGCAAATTTTATTCTTATCCTTCAATCTGAACATATTAGTATAAACTATAAACTATAACATTTTACCATAAACTATAAACTATAAACTATAACATATTACTATAAACTATATATGTTATATAGTATATCATATAAACTATAACATATTAGTATAAACTATAAACTATAACATATTACTATAAACTATAAACTATAAACTATAACACATTAGTATAAACTATACATACTATATACTATATGTTATATGTTATATACTATATACTATATACTATATGTTATATACTATATGTTATACATACTATATACTATATGTAATATGTTATATACTATATACGATATACTATATGTTATATATTATATGTTATATACTATATACTATATGTTATATATTATATGCTATATACTATATGTTATATATTTTTTTTTTATACTATATGTTATATGTTATGGACTAATTCGAGCTTGATTACACTATAATTGACCGAGATTGTACTGATTTGACTTCAATTGGACTAATTCGAGTTTGATTACACTATAATTGACCGAGATTGTACTAATTTGACTTCAATTGGACTAATTCGAGTTCGATTACACTATATATACTATATACTATATACTATATGTTATATACTATATACTATATACTATATACTATATTAAAAATACTATATACTATATATTATAATATATATGTATATACTATTATACATATATTCATATTTATATAAATTATAATAATAGTTTATGGTAATATGTCATAGTTTATAGTTTATAGTTTATGGTAGTATGTTATAGTTTATAGTTTATAGTTTATGATAATATGTTATAGTTTATAGTTTATACTAATATGTTCAGATTGATGGATAAAAATAAAATTTGCCAAAAATAAACGCGATAGCCTAGCGGCCTAATGGTAAGGAGGTGTGCCCAGAGATAACGGACTTGCCCACCCGGGTTCGAGTCCCGAATCTGAGGTCCTCCTACCATTTTTTCTTAATATTTGTAAAACGTATTCGCATAATACGTTTTACTATTTTCTAATTAAATGTAAATCGTATTCACAGAATACGTTTTACAATTAATTGTAAAACGTATTCTGTGAATACGTTTTTTGTTTTTATTTTTATTAAAACGTATTATAAAATTACGTTTTAAACTGTAAGTTTAAAAGAAAAAACTGGTTTTTCCCTTCTTTAACCAAAAAATATCTGTTTTAAATATTCAAAACAACCAACTAAACAAAAATTAGAGAAACAAATCAACTAATCTACCGTAAATACCATCCAAACAATTCCAAATAAACCATCCAAACAAATTCAAATAAAATAAACCATCCAAACAAAACAAAATAACAATCCAACTAAATCCAAATGAACCCTCCAAACAAATCCGAATAAACACTAACAAATCTAGTTCCCCCACTCATCACGAAGTCTACACCTATCGGTGGGAGGATGTGAGGACGGACACTCATCGACAACATGATCGGGATTAACACTTCTTGAACACTGTCCCCTATCATTCCTGCGGCGCGCCCGACGATCCATTTGCATGCGATAGTGTCTCATTTGCTTGCGATCGGGTCCAGACTTCAAGATCATCCTCTCCCAATGTGGTATCAAATTCCATCCCACCGGCGCCCATGTATCCGCAGTACCAATTGGAGCAAAACCCCAATTTATAAATTGAGCTACCCAAGTCTCCGTCCAAAATGCATTATCGTACAATGACTTTGGATCAGTCCCGATTTGACGAGCTGCAGCTATTGCATGAGTGCACGGTTTCGTGTGTGTCTGCCACTTCAGACAACTACAACGTTTCTGGGGGTAATTAACCTTATAGCTGTTAACACAAACAATGATTTATATATATAAACATCCAAATATTTGAATGGAAAAAAAAACCATATACCTGTTTTGCCCTCTCCCACTAGCCCGAAGACCGGTTTTCACCTTGTACCTGACATTTCGGCGTTCACACATTTCACCTGATGGGTTACGGCTATACGCTCCAATTCCAAAAAGGCGTTATAGTGCTGAGTAGCAATGGGACTCATGCATCTCGTGGCCTTCATTTGTTGCTGTTCGAACAAATCCAGAGTTTTTTCCAATGTGGCCTGTACCAAAGCTCTGCACGGCAGGAACCTAACGCCTTTCAAGACGTTGTTGTAGCTCTCCGACATATTGGTCGTCAATGTGCCCCATCTATGTCTTCCTTCATCTCTATACAGGGTCCACTTGTTCAAAGGAATATCGAAAAAGTACTTGTGTGCCTGGGGATTAAATTCCAACAATCGTTGTTCTGTCGCTCGAAACTTTCGCTCCGACAACTGCGAACCCAAATCCCAACACCAATCACGCACTTTCCTATTCCTAAAGTTAGTGACCACGTTGCTTCGAAGGTGTCGAAGGCAAATCCAGTGATATGCAGCGGGTTCTTGCCAACCAACCAACGAGTCAATGGCACTGAGTATGCCGTTATCCCTGTCGGAGAGAACACAGATCTGTCGGTCGAACACAACATATTGCCACACATTTGTAAGGAAAAATGACCAGCTATCCTTGCTTTCTTCATCAACAATCGCATAGGCGATTGGCAATAGCCGCTTATTCGTTGTCTGTGCTATAGCCACAAGCATTTTTCCCTTGTACGATCCGCGCAAGTGTGTGCCATCGATGCTAATGACCGGCGGGCATCGTTGGAAGGTCTGAATGGCGGGACCAAATGCCCAGAATACAAATTTAAATTGTCTGTCTTGATACTGATGTGCCATTTCCCCACCCTGCCATTCCCATTGTACAACTGTGGTGGGATTCGCTCTTTGAAGCACGGCAAAAAACCTGCAAATTATAAAATGGTTTCATAAATAGATAAACATAGTGACCGACAAACGGCACATGTATTTGTAATTACTTTTTGCTTACCAAGGGAGTTCTGCAAAATTCGATTCCGAACAGCCATACACACGCTCGATGGGTTTTCTCCTTCCGTGCCACGCCTTCTTGTAGCTGACATCGACTTTCCAGCACTGTTTCACATCAGCCTGGATAGGTCTAACGTTGTAGTCCAGTTTCTTATTAATCTTATTAATTACAAGATTTGAAATCATACGGGCGGTTACGTTTCTGTGGTCATTTCTCTCGACCCGTTGCATACAAGTGTGTCTGTCAGTCCATTCAGTTAATTCCCACATTTCATGAACCCGTTTCTTAGTCACCCGAGCCTTCCACACACAAGGTTCATCTTCATTAGATCTGCAGACCACTTTGTATGACTTTTGATTAGAATCTATTGTCCGAACCTCCCTCAGCCTATCAACGTTCCAAGCCAAGATACCCGATTGTGCTTCTTTCTTGCTCCTAAAAACTGTACCCAAACGTATGGTCTCAATGTGGCCATTCCAAAATGGAAGAGCATACTCGTTCTCATCTATCTTCGATGGCTCCCATTCACCCATCTCACGATAAATGTGGCGACCACCACTAGGAAGAGGGTCTTCCTCTTCAATCAATTCGGGTTCACTCTCCTCATTTATCGATCTGCTTGTTTCGCTTTCGGAGGTCTCATCTGTGAAATCATCTTCACCAGGAATGAAATCTTCATCGCCTTCTTCTTCTTCCCAGTTCTCATTTTCCCATTGCATTGTTGAGCTTGTCCCTTCTCCAAAATTACGTAGATGCGAAGTCGACGTACCCTCAACATCCACCACTCCCCCGGAACATCCCCACACATCCTCAACCTGTGTAACCGGTGTAATTGCCTCCAACGATAAATGTAAATACACCATGGACATAGGAGGATGGTAATAAATATACTGAAGAACACTATCGTTATTGAGTCTTAAAAAATTCAACGAACCACCGGGTTGGCTAACTATTAAAGTAATCTCCTTCATTGTCCAACCTTCTCCAAACCAACAATTTTCATTAATCATTTCTACCAATTGTTTATATGATATCCTCTCCGGAATAAACAATGAACCAACCGGACGATCATTAAATAAAACAAATTCACTTAACCTTTTCTTAGCAAAATGCCAGTACAAATTAACAAAGTATGGACCGGAATACGCCATTAATACCTGTTGCAAAAAGACACTTTCAATTCTTCCCAATTACAACAACACATAATGTCTAACGTCTAATCCAACACAAAAAAAATCAATTATTTCAACTAAATAACCAAAATAAATATTCCAAATAAAATAATTCTCCAAAACCCTAATACCCTAATCAACAATAACATATAATTCATCTATATTTCAGATAAATTGAAAGCCCTAATTTTAACCCTAATTTCGAAGACCCTAAGCCCAATAAGAGAAGATGGGTTACAATACTTGGTAAAAATTCTTACCTTATTGCCATGAAATTTGAATTTTCTAATGGTAGCAATGAGAACATCTTGAGTAACATGTTTTCATAACAGGTTTTCAAGAGGTTTGAAAATAAAAACCTGTGAGTTTGCTATTGGGAGAGGTTTGAAGTTTGAGTTTACAAACCAGGTTTATAAAACCAAACCTTTCACAAAACTCACTCAAAAAAGAAACGAAAAATAAATTACATATGTGAAAGTGAAGCAGTGAGTTGCACGGGCATATTCTAGGATTTATTGAAGCACGCGCATAGAGGTAAATTGACAAAAATAGCGTGAGAGGTGGGCCATCACCACTGACACCCCACTTGCACATCATTTGCATTCTCATTATTTTAATTTTTTTTATCTATTTTTATTTAACTCTCCTTTCTATTTATTTTTGTAGACTTACGTTTGGTTTTTTTTACTTTCCTTTTATCTTTCATTTTTTAGATGTAGTGGTTATTTTAAATAATTTATAATGTTCAATTTGTGTAACAAAATTTCCAATTTTTCAGTTTAATAAATATTTACATTTACATTATATATATTTATGATAAATATATAAAATATTTATATGAATACAAATATGAATGCATAATTTTATTTGAAGTAAAACTTTACATAGATATGTGATTAACAATTTACAATTATAAATATTGTAATATAATTATATTATTTTTTATATGTATTTATAATAAATATATAAATTATTTAGATTCAATTAAAGTAAAAAGTGGATTAATACTTTTAAAATATTAAAAAAAATATAAAAGAATAAAATAAATAGAAAGTAATTGAAAAAAATGTGGGACCCATAAAAAATGAGGTTTATGGAGTTTATTGTTATCGGAGGTTTATGGGTGTAGGAGTAAGAATGAGGTTTTGGATGATGTGTGTTTGTCCAATTTTTGTTGCGTTTTTCCTTATTATTATTCATTTTTTTTCTCCCGTTTTAGGTCTTTTCGTTAGTTTATTCGTTTTCATAGTTTATTGCGCGTCTTGTTTCATTTTAGTTTCCTATGTGTTTCTCGGGTATTGTTCCGGTATTTCTCATCTTTGGTGTGCAGGATGGACGGTTCGAGAGGATTTATTTTTCATGATAATTGGACTGGGTGAACACAATTGCATAGATCTATTCGTTGGCAACACACAGGAAAAAGCAGAATTAAATTCCGAGTCCAGACGAACCCGAACGAGCCCGAGAAACTAAGTCGTGCAAGCTGCCCAAGTACCAGCCTCATGTCTCCACGCCCGTGCACCGCGCCGTGACGACTGTCACGCTGTACTGAGGCTCACCTATCGAGCGCCGCGCCACTGGGAACCATCGCACAGCGGGACCTGCCTTCCTTCACGCCACGGTACACAGTGCGACACACATCACGCCTGGACAGAGTCTCCCAGCCTATCAATGCACCGCGCCGCGAGGACTCCAGCGCCGCGGAGCTACCCACCTTCACGCCGCGTCCAACCACCGCGCCGCAGCACAGCAACGCCCCACGCCGCGAGCACCTACCACGCCGCGCCAGACGAGATTCCCGCGCCGTGCCTCAGCCTCCTCGCGCCGTGGACCCTCTCTGCTATATATATGCGCGTACGACGATCAGAAAAGAGATCTGGCATTCGATAGAACAGAAATCCTACCCCTTCGACTCTTTCTCTCGTTCTTTTCAATTCCTTCATCTTTTTCAACGTAGAACACGGATTTAAACTTGGATTTCAGTATTGCTTTCGGATTCAAGCTTGTTTATCAGATTCAACCTCGGGAATTATCAATCGTATGATTTCTCTTTCTAACTTTATCGTTAAATATGAATTCTTTGATTGAGATTATTGTTGATATTGAATTGATCATTAGTAGCTAAATCCTTATGTTAGGGATAGAGGATTAATGTTTTGGATTCGTTTGTGATTGTTGGGATTTGTTGATCGTTCAATTTGTACGAGTTGTTCTTTAAAAAGGGTTTTTCAATTATTACGTTGAATATTGAGAATTGTTGAAGGGTGACACTTCAACTTACAATTGTTTCAATTGAATTTGATTTATTCAAGCATGATGTTGGTAATTCTTATTGATTAGTCGGTTAACAACCCTCTAGTCTATCTTAATCGACTCCTAGAACTGAAAGGGGAAGAGTCGAAATAGGCTCGTATAAACTAGGCTTGTTCGTAACTGTATTGCCTAGGTGTTAATTGACTTGTTAATTTTGCCGTTCATGTTTGTTCTCTTGTTACGAAGAGTTATTGAGGATAAGCACTTGAACGAGCAGGTTATTCAAATCACTTAACCGAACGATCACTTGCCCAATAGTCGCAATTCGAACCAAAACGGATATCCCTGACTCCCTAACTTCTTAAATCTTGCTTGTTCTACGTGTTAGCTTGGTATTTCAATTTGCATTGTTTAAATTCTAGTAGTCGATAATTTGAAACCAAACCAATCAATTGAATTAGTATGTTTAGGAATTTTATTTCTTTTATTTGTGCTTGAATAAACGTGCAGAGTATTCTGGCTAACCTTCCTCGTGAGACACGACCCGGTGTTTGAATCTTTCGATTCTACTCCGGAAAAATATTTACAACAATGTGGTATGTTGGGAAGTGTAAAAGGAGGTTTAAGAAGGTTTATTGATAAAGATGCTCTGAGTACCAAATGGGGCCAGTTCCATGAAGGCTTGGGCCGAAATTATTTTAATAAGGTGGGCCGGTTTAGACATTAGATTGGGTCGAAACATAAATAAAAATGGGACAAGTCCAAAATTCGAGAATTGATTGGAGAAAGGCTCGAAAATACTACGTGATTAAACCAAAATTCCTAACGACTAACGATTAATAAAATATATAACCGAGCTAGCACATAAATAAAATAAAAGAAAAAGCAAGCATTAAAATAAATAAGGCATAACAATTAAAATAAAATGCCGATAAATAGAATAAATCCAAAAATTCTATAAATCGAACGGGGCACTACACAACGTTCCATTTCCGGTGGCCCTTCTTATGATTTCGATCGAATCATGAAGGACTTTCTAATCACTAAAACCCATACCATTTGCCCGTATGCCCATCATACCATACGATGGCCATAAACCCAGTGCGATACTCAATCTGCAATAGGAAAGGGCAATGCTACATGTACAATTGTAGTTTACAATATTAGTTAAAAACAACATTAGGTCCCGGCACAACACATGTTGGGTTCTTCTGACAATAATGCATGTGGCTATACAACTAAAATGAATGTTACAAAAGATATTATGTTCAAGTAACACTAATCATTGGTGACTATAGGACTACATTTTCTGTGACTATAACATTCGATTCTAGTGACAATAATAATGTGTGACAACAACATAGAATCGTAGGTGACAATACGATATATTATTACGACAATAATGTGTCACTAAATGATCCAAATGTAGTGACAAAGCATACTCGTCCCTATAACATTAATTTATAGTGACGATCAATGTATGTAGCAAAAATCTGGATTTTAGTAACTATACTCAATGTGACTAAAAGTTTGGTTGTAGTGATGACTATATATAGTAATGTGTCACTAATACTTTTAGTCACGGTATATACAGCCACGACCTAATAACGATCTGTTGTGACCATTTTTGTTACATTTTTCGTTACTACTTTGTCGTTCTTTTTCTCCAGTTTTAGTTCTTGTTGTTAGTTTTTAGTTCGTTTTGTAGTTTGTTGTGTGTTTTGTTCTATTTTGGCTTTTTATGTGTTTTTCGTATATTTTGTCAGTTTTCTACTTTTTTCTTATTGTCTTTGGTGTGCAGGTTTGAGGGCCCTTGAGGAATGAATTTAGCCCAAAAATCGACCGAGCAATCATGCTTGCGTAGAGGAGTTCCTTAGCTACACATAAGAAAAAACAGAATCCAATTTCGAGTTCGGATGAATCCGAACGGGGCCGAAACGTAAAGTCTAGCAAACTACCGACCCTATGAAGGTTGGAAGACCCTAGAGGATTGTATTCTGGACAAAAGTTGAATTTGAAAGTATCATTGAATAGAGAGGTTCGTTAGCGACGCGCAGGAAAAAACGGAACTCAATTCTGAGTTCGGATGAGCCCAAACGAGCCCGAAAAGGAAAGTCGCGCAGCCCAGTTTTTCTTAGCGGCGCTAACCCCCCCTGGCAGACAACAATTTCTTCTTTTCCTCAATTTTTGGCCTGTTTTGATAATGCTCGAAAGTGGGGATGTTTGGACCAACATTTCACCCTTGATTTCGGGTTTTAGTGCTCAAGAAGACTTCCCACTCATGATATATGTATCACTCTCCATCTTCACCATTCATCATCTACCATTCTTGAACCAAGGGGGGTTCTCCCCCCTCTTCATCTTTCTTCTTCACCATCTCTTTTCACCACCTTCTTCTTCATATTTTCTCTCTTAAGTTTTTCTTTTGGTTTTTCATATTGTAAGAAGGAACACTTTGGAGACTTGTTGCAACTTGGATTTGGCTTGTATTTTGTTCTTTACATTGGAGTTCACAATAATAGTAAGTTTTATTTTCCATTGTGTTTATGATGATTATGGCTATGTTGAATGTGAATGTTGGTGTTGAGATTGAAATGAGTAGCTAATTCCTTAGCTAGGGTTAGGGGATAATCATTCCGATTTGTTCTCATTTACGAGCATGACGATAGCTCAATCTTGACGAGTTGTTTTAATTATGAATTGATAAAATCATGCTTGGTAACTTGATATAACCTAAGAGTGACACTTAAGGAAAATATATTGATATAATCGAAGAGTGACACTTCGATTTTGCACGATTGAATATTGATTTATTAAGTTTGAGTTTGTTGATTCTACATGATTAGTTGATTAAATACCTTCTAATCGAATTAGCGACTTTTAGAACCGAAAGGGAAGGAGTCGTAGAATTAATTGATTTCAAAACCGAGAGGGGAGAAATTGGTGGAATTTGGCTCATTTGGAGTAGACATGTTCGGAGACGTATTGTCTATGCTTTAATTGTTTCGTTAATTAATTCGTTTATGTTTATTCGCATGTTACGAAGAGTTATTGAGGATAAACTGCTAAATGAGTTAATTAGTCGAGCCTTTTAACCGAGTTATTGATTGTCGTTAAATGTGTAGAGAACCGAAAGCGATTATTCCCGATTCCCTAACTTCTTTATCTTTGTGTCATTTATATTTTTAGGTAGATTATTGTTTTATGTTATTTCTTAGTTGATAATTTTCCAACCCTATCATGATTAGAACGTTTAGGATTATTTTTCTTTTATGTGTTATCAATACCACTTCTAAACTCCGAACCGCCTTCCTCGAGAGATCGACCCGGGAAACGAATCATTCGATTCAGTGCTCGGTAAAATAAAAATAATTTGCTACAACAAATTTGGCGCCGTTGCCGGGGAAGGCAAGTAGGATATTTATCTTGGGGCATAATGGCGGAAAAATACACGACCTTTACTTGATTGGCCATTTAATCACGACTTTCAAACCTTGGCAAATAAATACATGACCTTTACATTCTTGACAACTTGATACACGGATTTAACGTCCGTCAACGGAAAGCTGACGTGAGACTGACTCAGCAAACAGAAGTCAAATCATCAGTTAAACCTTGGCAGTTTAATACACCACCTTTGGTTTTTTGGCAACCTGATACACGAACTTACACTATTTTGGCAAAAAGCTGCCACATTATTATTTTATTTTATTTTTTTATTTAAATTCATTTAATTTACTTTTATTATTTCTATTTATTTTAATTGTACTTTTACTATTGAAATTATGTTTATAATTTAGATATATAGTGATTACAAACAAAAATAAATAAAAAATATATATTATTTTATTTAATTTTTAATTTATATGTTTTATTTTATTCTAGTTTAATATTTTTCAATCTTTAATATATTCAGTATTTAATTAATAAATTAATATTAATATAGTAAATAATGAATAATAAATAATAGAACATATATATAGAATTCAATAAAACATATAATTAAAATCTAATATATTTATTTATTTAGATAAATAATTTTACATGATTTATATTATATGTATTTAATATATTTATTTATTTAGTTTATTCGTATTTTTTTTTAATTTAAGTATGTTAAATAATAATAAATGTTAACTTTATGAAATCCATAAATTAAATAAATAAATAAATAAATTATATAATTAAATTACCTCATTTTATTTAACTTTTATTATCATTTGTGTTGTTTTTTAATACTATTTTACCTTATTTAGTTTCAAACAAATTTTATTTAAGCATTAAATGAAAATTTATAATATAAATATAATTATTATTTATTTATTTAATTTTCTGAAGTTTACTTTTATTATTATTTAACATACTTAAATAAAAAAATATACGAATAAACTAAATAAATAAATTAATACATTTAATATAAATAATGTAATATTATTTATCTAAATAAATAAGTATATTAGATTTTAATTCTATGATTTATTGAATTCTATATTATATGTTTTTTTATTATTCATTATTTACTATATTAATATTAATTTATTTTATTATTTATTAATTAAATACTGAATACATTAAATATTAAAATTAGAATCAAATAAAATATATAAATTAAAACTTAAATAAACTTATATATATTTGTTTATTTATTGTTTTTAATCACTATATATTTAAATTGTAAACATAATTTGAATAATAAAAGTAGAATTAAAATAAATAAAAATAATAAAAGTAAATTTAATGAATTTAAATAAAAAATAAAATAAAATGATGATTTGGCATCTTTTTGCCAAAAAAGGGTAAGTTCGTGTATCGGGTTGCCAAAAAACCAAAGGTGGTGTATTAAACTGCCAAGGTTTAACTGATGACTTGACTTCTGTTTGCTTAGCCAGACCCACGTCAGCTTTCCGTTGACGGACGTTAAATCCGTGTATCAAGTTGCCAAGAATGTAAATGTCATGTATTTATTTGTCAAGGTTTGAAAGTCGTGATTAAATGGCCAATCAAGTAAAGGTCGTGTATTTTTTCGCCATTATGCCTTATCTTGGTGTTGATTTTATTTTTTTGTGTTTCTCTTTACTTTGTGTTATTCGTGTTCGTGTTCCTTGTTTGCACTTTTGTTTTTCTCTTTGTTTTTGTCCTCTTTTCTTTTTCTTTTTTTTCGTGGCTTCGTGTGGTTGTTCTGTTCTTGTGTGCAGGTATTTTGAACAGAAGAATCGATGAACCCGAGCAACATGTTCCCCTCCTCGCGAACCTTTCATTGAAACAATGGGCCGAGCTATGGCTCGTGGGAGTATGGCCAGGCATGTGCCTTCCCATACGAGCAACCGTGGTATTCATTACCTTTCGAGTAATCATATAATTCCCCCGTGGACTCCTCGGATGACAATGCTAAGCTCGATCTGATTCTCGATTTTCTGACCTCCCAAGCTGCCCGAACGAAAAATCTTGAGGCCAAAGTTGAGAACCTAGCGGAACACATTCGAGTCTTGGAGGATCAAGTTTACAATTCATCCCCCGATTCCCTCATGGTTAATGAACATCGGGTGAACGTTTTGACGGATGATGAAAAATTCGATCTCATTTTTGCTCGTATGTCAGCCCAAACAACTCGAATAAAGAATATGGAGGTTGTATGCACTCAGTTGGTGGTGCAGCTTGACGGCATAATAGAACACGCTCAGTCCGTCGAGCCACAAGTCGATGAGCCCATTATCCATGTCAATCAGATTTACGTAGGCGAGATTGAAGAAGAGGAGGATGCACTCCCAGAGATTGAGGGTGATATCGTGATGGATGAAACTCATGTGCCCGAATTCGAGAGTCCCTCACTTGAGCCATCCCTCTGCACCGTCGAGAAGACCCCATTTAGCTCGACATGCTCCATAGACATTCTCGTATTCCGAGAAGTTGACTGTGGAGCTTTGATGAGAGGAGCTCTGGGCCGTTTCGTTACCATCCGTGATGTTCACGCTCGGTTCCACAAGAACATTGCCACCCGAGCCTACCAGGTCCGCGGTCATGCAACCCTTCCCGTGCTGCCGCTCCTTGAGAATACGAAGACGCGGCATGATCGTCACTTCTTTTTGGATCGTGGTTGATTTGTACAGGTTTCGTCAAGCTAATGACGTTAAATAAGCGCTTCTTGGGAGGCAACCCAAGTTTGATTTACTGCTTTCTTGTGTGTTTCGTTTTTTAGTTTATTTTTATTTTTATTTTTGAATAATAAGAGTTTTGGAGTTTTGTGATTTTCTTGTCAGGGACGAGCTTGTAGTATGGAGATTAAGCTACGCGAAAATGACCATAGTCCCGGGTTGAGCGTGGGCGAAAGAATTGCACGTGAACGCTTATCCTCATCAACGCATTTTCGATTTGCACACCCTTTTCTCTTTTTGATTTTGTTTCTTTTGAGTTTTGTGTTATTGTGTCGATACTAAATTGGTTCATAATGTGAAATTGCTAAGTCCTGATATTTGGACTTCCCGGTTATGTGTGGAAGCAATGAGGACATTGCTTATTTTTAAGTGTGGGGGAGGTTACTTGGATTTTGCATGCTTATGTGGTGGATCGGTCTAGTATCTAGGTTGTGTTGTCGAGCATGTGGTACTGGTGAATTATATGATTTGTTGATAAATATTTGATGAAATTGGGAAGTTGTGATG
The DNA here is from genome assembly GCA_008636005.1 of Striga asiatica. Lineage (NCBI taxonomy): Eukaryota > Viridiplantae > Streptophyta > Magnoliopsida > Lamiales > Orobanchaceae > Striga > Striga asiatica. The sequence continues at coordinate 561,831 of BKCP01005417.1, read as the reverse complement.
ACGGACATATTGATCATTGCCTCAATATTTACTTAATTGTTTTAAGTGACATTTATTTACCTTGTGAGGTTTTGATCCTTACTTTTCTTTCTTGAGAGATATTGGTTGTATTCTCAAATGATTAGAACTTGCCTTGAGTCTATATGAAAAGAATCGGAAATTGCGAAAATGATTGAGGCGTTTTGTTTGTTAGCTCATTTTGCCTTGTTCTTTGGTCCTAAAATTATATTCCCTAGTAATCCGTTTGAGCCTTGAGCCGTTTCTTCTCAACCGTACATATAATGTATTTTGTTGATTGATATGCGTGATGATTGGTAAAAACGGAGTCATTGTTGAATGAGGTGGAAATCGAGTTGCATTTTATGCTTGACCAAAATAGATATATATATATATATATATATATATATATATATATAGGGATTGGTTCAAATGCATCCGCTTATTTAAAGTGAGGACGTGAGACTCATTCCTAGCCACAAGATTTAGATCTTGATTTAAATAATAATTCTTTATTTTTATTATTTAATTCTTTATTTTTAATTATTTAAATATTATTATGAGCCGTCGACAACAGTCTACAGAGTCTCACTAACAAAAACAAAAACAAAAAAGAAAAAGAACGAAAAAAAACCAGAAAAAACAATACAAAGTCTGTCTTCGGGCTAACAGATGTCCGGAATAAAGATCCAATCTAATGAGAACAATAAACCTAATCTACTGAAAGCAGAACGATGGATATCCAAGCTGGTCCATCCGAACAAGCGTGCGAAGGCAGAGTGGAGCAGTGTCGGTCTGAAATGTATGTGGGTCTGGTATGGTGGCGCCAAGGCTGGCAAGGTAGTCAGCAGGTCTGTTCCCCTCACGGAAAATGTGCGTGATCCTGTGATGGACAGACCAGAGTAGAGCTCTAATACGCATAAGCGGGTGCTGAATCTGCCACGAGCCCTGGTGGCCCGAAGTCAAAAGGGTGGCGACAGCCGCAGCGTCTAGCTCGATCCAAATATGGCTAGAGAGGTGGACAACAATCTGAAGGCCGATCTGTAATGCCTGAATCTCTGCATCGTAGCTTGAGGAGGCCTGAAGGGGCGCGTGGAAGGCAGTGATGAGGGCGCCGCTGTGGTCCCGAATCAAGCCTCCTTCTTCGACAACTCTTGTATGACGATCAAACGACCCATCAGTGTTCAACTTGACCCACGGAGAGTCAGGTCGAAACCAAACAACAGCTCTGGCCCGAGGAGGCCGAACAGGCGGTGGGAGGGCTACCATGTAACGGTGTAGCGGCGTGCAGTCTGTCCAGTCTCAGGCCGTGAGCCTGCCCAATGCTATGAGGAGTGAAATGTGTCTCTCTACCTGCAAAACAATGTGAGAAAACAAAAAAATAATATCCCTATGTTTCGCACTATTCCTCTCTGTCCAGGTGAACCAAAGGATCAGACAAGGAATGAGGAAGCCCACGTGTCTAAGGTGTGTGCTCTGTGAGAAAAAACTCAGGAGCTCAAAGAAACTGTCTGTGGTGGGTAGGGATATATGGGTCCAAGTGGCAAAATGCTCCCACACTCTCCTCACAATCTCACTCTCTAGAAAAAGGTGGGTAAAGGTCTCGGTCTCATGGCGCCCAGTCTCAGAACAACACACACACCGAGAGGGGAAGGAGATCCCCATCGTGTGTAACACAGTATCCACGGGTATCCGGCGCAAGAGGAGGCGCCAAAGGAACACCGGAATGGTAGGGGTGAAAAGGTCGCTCCAAATGGCCCCGAAGAGAAGATTAGGCCGGTCTCAGTCTGATCTGCTCCCAAGTCGAGGTAGTAGAAAACACACCCGATGATGTAAGTCTCCACATCATACCATCCGAACAGTCCCCCGAGATGGGGATCTGCTGGATCTGATCTAAAAAATGCTCGCTAAAACCCGCACCAGAGCCCAACTCCCTATCTAGCTTCCCCCTATCCCACGACCCGTCCGTCCAAAGGTCGTTCACAAGCAGGTAGGGGGAATGCATCACATGCCTATCCCTAGAAAACGGCCTATCACCTACCCACCACTCATCCTAGAAACTAACCTCGCCCTCACCCAAAAACCAGGAGATTTGATTCTGGGCGCGCCTACCGATCCTAGTGAGGCGCCGCCACTGTTTGCTATCATGATCAACTGCCGTCACCCAACAAGGGTGGTTGGCACGTCTAGGGCAGTACTTGCCGCGAAGGTACTGAGCCCAAAGCGACTTTCCCTCCTTGAAGCGCCACCACAGCTTGTAGGAGAAAGCTGTAACAGTGTCCCTGACGCGGCGGATGCCAAGGCCACCCTCGGGGAGGGGGGCAGATAGAGTCCCAACTCACCAGTGGGTACGTCTCCCCCTCCCAGAACCGTCCTCGTAACCCCAAAAATAACGAGCCATAATCTGGTCAATCTCGTCAAGAGTAGACCTAGGGGGGTCGAGGACCATAAGCAAGTGAATCGGAAGAGAGCTAAGAGTGCTCTTGATCAGCGCAAGCCGACCACCGAAAGAAAGATGTCTATACAACCAACCAGAGATCCTGTCGATCATCCTCTGCCTGATGCCCGCACAGAGCGCTCTGGTGAGGTTGCCCTTATATAAAGGGACACCAAGGTAGGTAATGGGAAGGTCGCCACGCGAAAAGCCAGTAATGTCGTGGACCCGGTGAACCCACCTGTCCGCGCTGGAAGAGGAGAGGGTGAAGGTGCTCTTCTGCACACTGACCAGCTGACCGGTGACCGAGCCATAGTGCTCCAGAAGGCGCATAAGCTCGACCAGTCCATCATCATCCGCCCGGGTGAAGATGATGATGTCATCCGCATAAGAGAGGTGAGAGATGTGAGGACCATAGCCACGGGTGCTATAGGTCATATGAGGAGAGTCACGGATGAAGCCGTCAAGGCAGCGAGAGAGGTAGTCCTCTGCAAGAACGAAAAGGGAAGGGGAAAGGGGGTCGCCCTGTCTAAGGCCTCTAGAGGAGGGAAAGGAGTCAGTAGAGCTGCCATTAACCAGGACCGAGAACGTGCAGTGCTCCACACACGCCTCCACAAAACTGATCCAATGCTCAGGAAATCCCATCCTAGCCAGTGCCTCCCTAAGAAACGGCCACTCAACCCTATCATACGCCTTAGCAATATCTAGCTTCAGCGCGATATTCGGAGCCCGCTTCCAGTCCGCATGGGAGATGTCGTGGATCATCTCCTGGGCCAGAAGGATGTTATCACTAATGACCCGATCCTTGACGAAGCCACTCTGGGTCGGAGACATGAGGGAGGGAAGAAGGGGTGAAAGGCAGCTGTTAAGAATCTTCGAAATGAGCTTGTCAGTCACGTTACACAGGCTAATGGGCCTGTAATCGGACCAAGAACTCGGGTTGGGTCTTTTGGGGATCAAGACGACAAGGTAGACGTAAAGGAATCCGGCATCCGATGATCGGAGAAAAAATCCAACATTGCCTCCTTGACGTCAGTCTCGACTAAATCCTAGCAGACCTGGTAGAAGAGAGAGGAGAAACCATCCGGGCCGGAAACGTTGTTGGGATCAATCCCGAAGACAGCATCCCTAACCTCCTCCCTACTCGAGAGCTCACAGAGTCCAATGAGATCGACCGAAGGAGGGATGGTGGGGAAAAGAGAAGCGGTCGGGGCCACGAGGGACCCTCTGTCAGAGGTGAAGAGGGTCTGGAAGTGAGCAACAGCCGACTCCCGAATCTGAGCCTCCTGGGTCAGGGATGACCCATCAGCCTTGATACTATGGATGTACGACTTAGCACGCTTCTGCCTAACATAGCCCTGGAAGAATCTAGTATTCCGCTCGCCCTCGGCCACGACCGCCTTCTGCTTCCAGAAGTCCTCCTTCATAAGGAGTCGGAGCTGGTACTCGGCGTGGCAGCGGTGCATCACAGTCCTATTCTCCGGAGTGGTCATAGGCCCGCTCAGCCGTCGCGTGCGCACTCTGAGCCGCAGAAAGGCGCTGATGAAGGTTTCCAAAAACATCCCAGTTCCACTGCCTCAACCGACGCTGCAGTCTGCCGAGCTTCACCTCGAGATTGCGCATCCCGAAGAGCCCAGTCGGCTGAAGCCAGGAATCCCTGATAGTGTCGTGGAAGGAGCGGTGGCGAACCCACATGTTCTGGAACCTAAACGAAGATCGGCGGGGGATGCTCGAAAATCGGCACCGGATGAGAAGGGGTGAATGGTCATATCCAAATCGAGTAAGGTGTGTGACGGTCGTAACCGCAAACACTTTCGTCCATGCCTCAAAAACCAAGGCACTGTCTAGCCTCTCTTTGAGTCCGTCCCTCACCCACGTGAAGGGCTCACCATCACATCCAGCGTCAATTAACTCACAGTCCGCCACCGCCTGAGCAAAATCCCACATCTCCTATGACCGGTCCGAAAGGCCACCCACACATTCATCGGGATGCAGAAAGATGTTGAAATCGCCACTAACCATCCATGGCAATCCCTCCATACACTCGGCAATCTCACGCAGGGTGTCTCAAAGATCATATCGCCCAACCCTAGTACACTTGGCATAAACCAAGGTGTGAAAGATGGGCTCTGGGAGGTGGGCAGCGGAAATCTCAATGTGAAGCACCTGATCGGTAGTCACGGGAGTGAAAGAAGTCACGGGAGTGAAAGAACCAGATCTTATGCGAAATGTTACCCACGCCCGAGTGAAAGCCAAGGCGACGCGAGTAGTAGTCAAAAGAAGGGGTACGAATCATCGGCTTAATAAAGCCAACAAAATCAAGTCTGTGATCACGAATGAGAGAATGGAGGTGAGTGAGAGTAGCCCTATTCGCCAGGCCACGGCCATTCCAAGTTATGGATGTGATTGACATATCAACGGTCGCATGAGCCACCGGACATATCAAATCGAGTTTGTTGTTGCTAGGTTAGTTATTTGTAGCTGCTAGGTTAGTTGAGTTTTGTTGCTAGGTTAGTTGTCTTAAGTTGCTAGGTTATTTTCTTCTTGTTGCTAGGTTAGTTGTCTTTTGTTGCTAGGTTAGTTCTTTCTTGTTGCTAGGTTAGTTGTCTGATGCTGCTAGGTTAGTTGTCTTTTGTTGCTAGGTTAGTTGTCTGTTGTTGCTAGGTTAGTTAATTGTAGCTGCTAGGTTAAGTGAGTTTTGTTGCTAGATTAGTTGTCTTAAGTTGCTAGGTTATTTCTTTCTTGCTGCTAGGTTAGTTGTCTTTTGTTGCTAGGTTAGTTCTTTCTTGCTGCTAGGTTAGTTGTCTTTTGTTGCTAGGTTATTTTTTTCTTGCTGCCAAGTTGTTCTCTGTAGTTGCTAGGTTAGTTCTCTGTAGTTGCTAAGTTAGTAGTTGCTAGGTTAGTTCTTTGTAGTTGCTAGGTTAGTAGTAGCTAGGTTAGTTGTCTGTAGTTGCTAAGAGTTGGTCCCATTTTAAGAGTTGGTCCCATTTTCCCTATATATATATATATATATAATACATGAGAGCTCGCAGGACGAATCGATTGGATTCTACTCCGCTTACTTGTTATTTATTTTAACGAGTAATGAGTAATGGGAAACCACTTTAGGATACTTGGATGACCTCCAATGTTCAAATCTAAGGAATATTGTCCTTACGATTCGAGCTTGTTCGGAAATAGTAACACTCTAAATAAAAAAAAAATGTGTAATAAGTCAAGCAATATTGCAATTTGATTGGAGCATTTATGTATTGTTTGTGGAGATGTTGGTGGATGTTATGTATGCTATCTTGTTGGTTTTGGTCAAGTGGCGGACATTCGAGTATTCTATTACTCGAGAACTTTGATTGTTTATTTGAGCTTCTTGTCCATGTATATATCCTTACCTTTACCGACAGCCACATTACAACCCGAGAAGTCCTCTTGATTCGAAATTTTTGAGCTTTGATTAATTCTGAGTAATTTAGACGATTGGCAAGCATATGTTGAAACGTGAATATCGACCAATTTTGAGCGAACTCATCACATATTCAAGCAAGGAAATGAGTTAGGCATATATAATGATATACGTGTTGAGAGTTCATCATTTTAAGGCCAAGTCGATATTTGAGGCATATGGTCATACAGTCGTTGGAATTTGACTCGATAGAGTTAAACATTTTGAGGCATGTCTTGTTTGAAACCGTACCATGTTCGTGCCTTGTTTTTGTCTCTTTGTTCGGGACGAACAAAGGTTTAAGTATGGGGGAGTTGTTGTTACCATTTTTGTTACGTTTTTCGTTACTGTTTTGTCGTTCTTTTTCCCCCATTTTAGGTCTTTTTGTTAGATTTTAGTTCGTTTTGTAGTTTGTTGAGTGTTTTGTTCTATTTTGGCTTTTTATGTGTTTTTCGTATATTTTGTCGGTTTTCTACGTTTTTCTTCTTGTCTTTGGTGTGCAGGTCGGAAGGCCCGTGAGGAATGAATTTAGCCCGAAAATCGACTGAGCAATCATGGTTGCGTAGAGGAGTTCCTTAGCTACACATAAGAAAAAACGGAATCCAATTTCGAGTTCGGACGAATCCAAATGGGGCCGAAACGTAAAGTCCAGCAAACTACCGACCCTTTGAAGGTTGGAAGACCCTAGAGGATTGTATTCTGGGGAAAAGTTGAATTTGAAAGCATCATTGAATAGTGGGGTTCGTTAGCGACGCGTAGGAAAAAACGGAATTCAATTTCGAGTTTGCATAAGCCCAAACGAGCCCGAAAAGCAAAGTTGCGCAGCCTAGTTTTTCTTAGCGGCACTAACCCCCCCTGGCAGACAACAATTTCTTCTTTTTCTCAATTTTTGTCCTATTTTGATAGTGCTCGAAAGTGGGGATGTTTGGACCAACATTTCACCCTTGATTTCGGTTTTTAGTGCTCAAGAAGACTTCCCACTCATGATATATGTATCACTCTCCATCTTCACCATTCATCATCTACCATTCTTGAACCAAGGGGGGTTCTCCCCCCTCTTCATCTTTCTTCTTCACCATCTCTTTTCACCACCTTCTTCTTCATATTTTCTCTCTTAAGTTTTTCTTTTGGTTTATCATATTGTAAGAAGGAACACTTTGGAGACTTGTTGCAACTTAGATTTGGCTTGTATTTTGTTCTTGACATTGGAGTTCACATTAATAGTAAGTTTTATTTTCCATTGTGTTTATGATGATTATGGCTATGTTGAATGTGAATGTTGCTGTTGAGATTGAAATGAGTAGCTAACTCCTTAGCTAATTCCTCATTTACGAGCATGACGATAGCTCAATCTTGACGAGTTGTTTTAATTATGAATTGATAAAATCGTGCTTGGTAAATTGATATAACCTAAGAGTGACACTTAGGAAAATATATTGATATAATCGAAGAGTGACACTTCGATTTTGCACGATTGAATATTGATTTATTAAGTTTGAGTTTGTTGATTCTACATGATTAGTTGATTAAACACCTTCTAATCGAATTAGCGACTTTAGAACCGAAAGGGGATGAGTCGTAGAATTAATCGATTTCAAAACCGAGAGGGGAGAAATTGGTGGAATTTGGCTCGTTTGGAGTAGACATGTTCGGAGACGTATTGTCTATGCGTTAATTGTTTCATTAATTAATTCGTTTATGTTTATTCGCATGTTACGAAGAGTTATTGAGGATAAACCGCTAAATGAGTTAATTAGTCGAGCCTTTTAACCGAGTTATTGATTGTCGTTAAATGTGTAGCGAACCAGAAGCGATTATTCCCGATTCCCTAGTTTCTTTATCTTTGTGTCATTTATATTTTTAGGTAGATTATTGTTTTATGTTATTTCTTAGTTGATAATTTTCCAACCCTATCATGATTAGAATGTTTAGGATTTATTTTGCTTTTATGTGTTATCAATACCATTTCCAAATTCGAACCGCCTTCCTCGAGAGATCGACCCGAGGAACGAATCATTCGATTCGGTGCTCGGTAAAATAAAAATAATTTGCTGCAACACGATCTTAATTGTCGTCACTAAATGATATTGTGGCAATATTCGGACGTATAGTAGCACAAAATATCGCCATAAATAATAATTATTCTTGTAGTGACGGCGACATCAACAACAGTGGTGGGGAAAACTATGGTGGCGTGAAGTTGAGATACGACAAGGCCGGGGTTTCGGAGGGGGGGTGTGCTTTGGCATTGTCGAGATGGATTTTTGTAAGATTTTTCTTAATTCGTTTTGATTCCCCTAATTAAAGGGGAGAATTTATTTGGAAAGATAAGATCTCGAACCTTGAAAATAATTATCCTCCAAAATACTTATTTGATAAAACTTCTTACAACTAGTATATATGAAAATAAGTCTTATATGAAAGTTTTACAAAGTCTACCAAATTTACTCAATTTAAAAAGTATTTAACAATCTCAATTGAATACATCCCCCTAAAATGGCCCTACACCTAATTCATGTTTTAATTGGGCTAAAGAAAGACCCAATTAAATTACAACCATAGGTTTTTACCCTTTAGGTATTAAACCCCTCATACAGCTGCGAGATTTTCTGCGTATCAATAACCCTTCATATAGCGGCGAGATTTTCTTCGCGCCACCATGTACGGAAATATCCTTCGTAATGTGGTTGGACGTGGCCAACGTTCCATTTCTGCTGGCCCTTCTTATAATTTCGATCAAATCATGAAGGACCTTCTTTCACTAAAACCCATACCATTTGTCGATTTTCCGATCATATCATATGATGGTCATAAACCCAGTGCAGTACTCAATCTGCAATGGGAAAGGGCAATGCTACATGTACAATTGTAGTTTACAATATTAGTTAAAAACAACATTAGGTCCCAGCACAATACATGTTGGGTTCTTCTGATAATAATGTATGTGGCTATTCAACTAAAATGAGTGTTACAAAAGATATTATGTTCAAGTAACACTAATTATTGGTGACTATAGGACTACATTTTCTGTGCATGTAACATTCGATTCTAGTGATAATAGTAATGTGTGACAACAACATTGAATCGTAAGTGACAATACGATATATTATTACGACAATAATGTGTCACTAAATGGTCCAAATGTAGTGACAATACATACTCATCCCTATAACATTAATTTAAAGTGACGATCAATGTATGTAGCAAAAAACTGGATTTTAGTAACATTACTCAATGTGACTAAAAGTTTGGTTGTACTGATGACTATATATAGTAATGTTTTACTAATACTTTTAGTCACGGTATATACAACCACGACCTAGTAACGATCTTAATTGTCGTCACTAAATCATATCGTGACAACATTCGGACATATAGTAACACAAAATATTGCCACAAATAATAATTATTCTTGTAGTGGGCGGCGACAACAACAACAGTGGTGGGGAAAACTATAGTGGCATGGAGTTGAGGTACAACAAGGCCGAGGTTTCGGAGGGGGTGTGCTTTGGAGTGTAGATATAGATTCTTGTAAGATTTTTTTTGGGAAAAAGCTATTTGTACAACTTTTTTGTAAAACATGATGTGACGGACTATCACGATTACGCGTACTGTTTATATCCCGAGCTTGTTTCTGGTAGCATATTGAAACTCGATGTTCTATTGTAAAATAATTGCAGCAGGTAATTAAATTTTGTATGTGGTGATAGTGCAGCGCTGCAGAAAATCCCATTGGGCCAATTGAGCACGCTGTCCACGTAGATTCCATATGATTTAAAGCTGAAAACGTTGAATGTTGGGGCACAAATGATATCATTCAAATTGAGGGTTTTTTCAAACATGGAGTGTTCTTAACAAGAGAGCTCAGGGTGTGGGTTTGCAAGCGAAGGAGATCAAAGGCCCAATACCAGCAGCATCAATCCGTAATACTTGCAGTTTGAGCTTAAATTGTAATTGAACTTTTTGTTCTACTTTTGTTCATAATACTACTCTGCATGGTGATACTTTTGAGCTTGATTGGATGATTGAAGATATACTTGCACTTTGAGCTTGATATATGGTAACTCGAACTTGTTGTCCTACTTTTGTTCATAATACTACTTTGATCTTGCTCTAAGTAGCCAACTATTATAGGTTGTTAGTGTTGGAACACTTTTGGTGAAATCTGGAGTTCTCTGTAGCTAATCTTGTCGTTAATTAATTCACTTCATCTTGGCTTGTAATTTACCATTTTTTATCTTTCGGTGAAATTCGAATGATCAACATCAGGTATGAAGTTGCTTAAATTCTCTGAATTTTCCGCTCAATTATGTCTGCACAAATGTGTTCAAATTACTGTTTCATTATATCAATCTAAAAGGATTATGTTTTCTAACGACACTTAGATATGTTAAAAGGATAACACATTTTATCTACAGAAAATGGGAAAAGGGGAATATGGTGGTGGCTGTTTAACCGCTGAATAACTATATTTTCTTAAAAAAAATGTAGACTAATATGATCATGAACCGTCACACTTTTGTTTGAATCTCTCCAATTCTTATAAGGAAAGATATAGGCTTCTAAGGCTGACATGTGACGATTTTTTTCTCCCCAAAATATCTTCCTTTTGTCCCCTTTTTACATCTACTGCCACTGCACAGTAAGCTTCCTTGACACGCCATTTCACTTCTGCACGACTCCACCTACCACACACAGAATGCAGATCTCAAAATCCTTTACTTTCTCCCTCGATCTCATTTTTCTTTTCCAAATTTTAATCGCGCAGAAGAAAAGTCTCAAGCAATGGAGGTACTGCCGGTGCAAGACTGAGTGCTGCCGAAAGAATTGCGACCTGGAAAGCTGGTATCGTTCTTCTCATAACCTCACTCCATTTTTTTCTCTTAATTCCTTACAAAACCCTAATTTCATCGCTTTTTTTATCTATTGTGGGAAGCAAAACGCGCCGTTTTGAGCGAGAAGAAACCATGCCGCATTCAAGGATTTTGCTCCCCGAAAATCTGCTGCGAAGGGACTTTCGCGCTTGCGTGGTGGATGTCCTTTCGGGATTTGCGGTGTGTTTCGCCGAAACTATCGGTGTGGTATGATTTATTTTCTTTTCGAACTATCGTTTTATTGCCTTTTTCTTGAATTCTTCTCTACCTTGTGCTGCTCATTATCTCAACTAACAATTTCTGTTTTACAGTTGCGATGTTCTTCTGCTCTATTACTTTTGGTGAAATAAGAAAGCACTAAGAGTTCTGTTAACCGTTTATATAAGGATTATAAATGCGTCAGTAGAGCAGGTTGCCTCTCTACAACTTCTCATTTGTACAATAAGAATTATCCAACCAGCTTTCTTATAGTGTTTGCAAAAGAATGTCACCAAAAATTACGAATTTTGTGGAAATGATTTAGTGCAACATAAATGAAAAAATATTTGAGAATCAAAAAGTGATAGTGTTTTCTTATATAAACTAACACTTGGAATAAATTCGAAGAGAAATGTCTGGAGAAATCTTTGTGCTAAAGATTTTGGGATCTGCTGAATTTTGAGTCCATGTTGTGTTTTTCATTCTTTTTATCACTCTCTTTGACCTGTGATCATTTCTTCTATCTTAGTGCGCATCCAACTAATGTGTCATGTGATCAGATTTTTAGGAACTCTCTAGGTATTGGGTTTTCTTGCAATAGATTTGTTCTCATAGTTATCTATAGCTTTTGCTTTTTGCTCATAACAATATCATTAGTTTATAATCGACTAAGGTTTGAAAATACAACCTCAAGTTATCTGTAAGAGTTGCAAACATCAATTAAAGTACAAACACCTCCTTGAGATTTGTATTAACCGAGAAAATACCTCACTTTAATGGTTGATTAGTAAAAGAAAAAAAATATGTCAGGGTTTATTTGTAATTATGAAGATAACTAGATTTTTTTTGTGTGTGATCTTAAGTTTATACTTGATCCTGAATAACGAAAAAAAGTTAACCAGCAGAGTTTTGTTTGAAGTCATTGGCCTGCGGCAAAGCTGCATCGGGTTTAGTTATTAGCTTTTTTTTATCCTGTGTAATCTAGCTGCATGAATATGATTTCCCAGTTTCTTCTTTCAGACAGTGTTTTTTTTATTTTTTTCGTTGAAATAGCATGGCATTCTATCAGGGTTTAGTACTCTGCAGAGAAGAAGGTGCTTCTGCACTTTGGAGGGGTTGGTCGAGCAAACTTATTCGTGAGGTAATGATCTGCATAACTCTGCATTCTTAGCTATATCAACTGGTTGTGCTATTCAGTTTCTACCATTTTCATGCTTCTTATATGAAATTTCTCTATATGTGTTGAAATCTAAGAACAAAGGTGAAATAATTGTTGCATGCAATTTTATGTGAAATCCGTAGTAATGGTGAGTGGTTATGAGAATATTTTTTTAAAAAATTAGGTGAAATGATGAGTGGGAGAAAAGAGAGTAATTTTGAGAATCTCGATCGAAAATTTTGAAATTTTCCTTTGGGTTAAAATTTCCCAATACGAGATTATTTCCAATAGTCTGCTAACTGTGATTGATCCAATTTTGTTTTACGGTTCTTCTGCTCGAGAGGAAGTACCAGGAAGACATGGATATACTGGTTATATGTATGCTGATGTTTTCTGTTCAATTCTTCAGACATTACACATTCTACTCCGGATCTCACGGGATATTACTCAAGGACAGATATATATCTACAGACAACATCAAAATAGACAGGTAAAGAGGGGGTATCCAGTTAGTGGCTGATATGTAAGACATTAGAATCACACATTTTTTAGATATTACAGACAAGTTTTCTCCGAAATCTTAACGTATCAAAGTTTCTTCATATTATCTGTTGAAGAACCTTCTAATAGTACTAATACAACCTTTAATATACGTAACATATTTTGCGTTAATATATCTGACATTTTCTGCTTTAATATACGATATAGTGCCAGTGATGAGCGAATGACTCGGAGGGACCACTCTGATGTGTCTAACCAGGTAAGTTTTACCGATATTTCGATTCTCTAAAATTATTCCTGGCTCCTCAACTGGGCTCGGGCATTCCATTTTTCTTTTCGCAAATTGAAATTGTATTTCTAATACAACTTTTTTCTTGTATTCCCAGCTATAATCAAATTATGCCATCGGGAAAGATGTCCAGACCTGTTTTTGGATAAGAAGCACTTTCCTTAGAAGATCTGGTTGGTCGCTTGTACAAAATCCAATTTTATTATTCTAACTTTCTTCGATAAGAAACAACAGGAATATAGCTACTAAAGACAGCCCGACTTTTGTCCGCACTAAGTAAAACATACCATTACCCTATACAAAGCAGTTCTTTTTTTAAGTTTTGCATTGTCTTAACACTTCAGTTTGTACAATTGTACCTTGATTCATGGACAACTTTGATAGGAAGTTCGTGACGCACTTTGAGATACATTCCTTACAATAAAAAGGCTGAAACCATAGTGCAGGTACTGTGTTGAGAACGAGTTCATGCTTTCACTTATATTGATCATGTGTGAAGAGTATCCTTGGCTAATTATTCAGGCTGTGAAGAAACTTGGGATTGCCAATTTGTTTACTAGAAGTCTTCCTGTTCGGATTGCAATCGTGGGTCCTGTTGTTCGCCTGCAGTGGTTTTTGTATGACAACATCAAAATGCTAAATGGAATGTAAGTATGACTCTTCAAAACTTCACCATCCGAAAGAAAAAAACTATGCAAAACACGAAGATCAAACTTTCACCTCCACCAAGAAATGGTTGGTCTTGTCGCGTGTAGGACCTCGTGCTCATGCCTTACGGCTATACAGTCATGATCCAGCCGACCAAATTCAACGGCCCGTGTCAGAACGGGTTCTTTTTTTAGGTAATTTTGACCCGAACCTTGACATCTGCAATTTTCTTTTCT
>BKCP01005417.1:466371-535400 GCA_008636005.1 Striga asiatica | reverse complement strand
AAAGTCTCATACAACACCACATGCACATGCAGGGAAGTTCGACCATACCATCTCACCAAATATTTTCCAGTTGAATCGATACAATTGTATCGATCTAACAGTTAAAATCCGATGGGAACACTGTCCTTATCGATAGAATTGTAGAGAAATGCTATGGAGCCAATGGTTGTCTCCTTTATGGAGCCAACCATTGGCTCCTTAGCATTTCTCTTGAATTGTAATAATACGTAACGCGTTTTACCCAATTAAGATTGAGCTAATAGACGAACGTGAACGGGATAGGAATTTCGACCTTCAATTGCCAATTTTATACTTAATACAGTTTAACAAAACATAATGGCAACTTCAGTAACAATTTTTGTACACTATGAGATCTTTAATGAAATTTGATGTTAAAAAATAAAAAGTAACAATTTTTGTAGAAGTTTATAAACCCAAAACATTAGATTTTACTATTAAATTAACTAAATTAACAAGCTTCTTTAGTATAACAATTTTTGTAGAAGTTTATAAACCCAAACATTAATATCTTACAGTTATACTACATTGGTTTGATGTCTATATATTCGGAAAATGCTACAGTCCCATTACGGAATCATTCCGTTGGGATTTGTAACCGTTAGACCGTTATATGCACATGTGCATCTAACGGTTACAAATCCCAATGGAATGGTTTCGTAATGGGACTATAGACTTACCCTATATATTCAAAGCGAATTTGTGTATGTAAGAATTTAACGGATATATTCACAACTATTAGGCGGAATTGAATAAACCATAAACATATAATTCTATCGATTCATAGAATATGGATCTTTTGCATAAATTAAATTGCACATAGAAACTTACAAGAATCCATTAGTCCTTCCCTGTTTTCTTGTATGTCTGGCCGATCGTGGGTTTTTGTTTCTCTTTCCCGCGCATCTCGTCTATTCACAAAGCTCTTGATGTTGAGAACTTTATTTCGTATGAGATGGGAGAGAGGAGCATGTAGTATATATAGGAGGAGTCCTACAAACCTATTCCTACTAACATTCCCCATGTTCTAACCTAACTTATTGTTCAAGTCAACATCACAATTGGACTCTTTAATATTAGAACATTAATAATCCATTACATACATATTCACCTTAAATAAGTTTGACTATTAATTCAATTAGGTCCAACTAATTATATGGTCCACAATAATAGAATAATATAAAAAATATTATTACATTCTCTCACTTGGACCATATAGTGTCGAAACCCAAAGAAACTACTTTAAGCGCGCATCTTTCATCAAACTTATGATTGAATATATATATCTATAAGTTTAAAATCAAAATTGAAATTAACCAAGTCATGGCGGTCACAAGTCTTCGAGCGACATGATCCCTTCCATGTACCACAAATCATTTCTAATTCAACTTTACTTTAATATGGAACAAACTATTCGTACCATAACCATAAGTCATCCAACTTTTATGTATATACTATTAAATCAACTGTCCATAATGATGATATTGTATGTGAAGAACCAAACATCTTTAATAGAATTCAATAAGAGTCAAAATCATTAATTGAGCAAATTCATTCTGTATCGGTCAGTCCAACAAGACCCCATTCATTATTCCCAACTTTCTTTATATGCCTTCCAAAGGCTATAGGAAATAACCCTTTTAATGGATTCGCTTTCATGCAATAGCACTAAAATGCTCAAATGACACTTTATTTTTTCTTCACTTATATTTTACGACCAAGTATTTCAATTTTATGTGATTCAAACCCTTTGAATACTTGTCATTCCTTGAAATATTATTACTACAAAACCACAATAATTTCTTAGCGTCTTTGACAAAAATGTCGACATTTCTAAGTCCTAAGATAAAGTTTTGTAGCCATAAATTTTGAATTGTGGCCTCAAAGCACACCACAAACTCAAACTTAATCGTGGACGTCGTGATGATGGACTTTGTTCCACTTCTCCGTAATCTTGCTCCTTTAGACATTATGAGCAAAAGTCTGAATCCGAGTATCCAATTATAACAAATAAATTGGAACTTCTTTAAGTTAGCATGTGTTCTTTAATGCCTTGTAAATACTTTAAAAAATTTCTTTGCAGCATTTAAATAATTATTTAGGGATTACTTTTATATATTTGTTTAATGTACCATCAACAAATATATTATTAAACCTAGTACAGGTTCGTCTCACTTAAGACTCCTAATCATTTATATCTAAGGAATTTCCTATATCACTTTTCATTCCATTTCACCTTTCGAACATTTATTTTAGATTAAATGTGTCCCTTTTATGAATTGGAATTATACGGAACAACCATCAATTATCTCTCAAATAAAACTTCTATGGGATAAACTTTTAGTCCTTGTGATCTATTCAGAATATTTATATTCCAATTAACAAGGACGTTTCATCCACATCCTTTATTTCATAACTTTTTAGAGAGATAATACTTTACTTCGTGCAACATGTCCACATTATTAGCAACTATAAATATGTCATCAACATACGCAACTTAAATAACAAATCTACTCCCACTGACCTTAATGTAGATACACCGATCTACGGTACTCTACAAAACCATAAGCAGTGATGATATCATTAAACTTAAGATACCATTCACGAGAGACTTGTTTTAGTCCATATATCGATCTATTCAACGTACACACTAACGTTTCATTTCTTGTGATCTCAAAAACTTTTAATTAGTTCCTGTAGATCCCTTTTTAAGTTTATCATTTAAAAGGTGATATTTATGTTCATTTGATAAAGCTCAAAATCATACAGAGCCACCATTACCATTACAATTCTTAAGTAATCTTTCTCGAAACAAGAGAGAGTGTTTCCTTGTAGTCAATGCATTCCTTTTAAGTGTAACCTGTAGAAATAAGTGTAACTTTATATATTTCGATATTACCTTTAGAGTCGTGTTTGGTTTCTGAAAAACCCATTTACACCCAACTCTTTTAGACCCTTCAGGTAAATCTATTGAATTGAAGACTTTATTTTCATCCATTGACTTTAATTATTCTTTCATGGCATTGATAAACTTTTCTAGAATTTTCACTTTTCATGGCTTGTCATTCATCAGCCAAAGGTTGTTCTATAATTTCTTGATTGCTTTGTGATGATTCATTATCAAGTGATTTTGGATCATTTTGTTATTCATCCAAGTTACATGACGGTACTGTAACTAAAAGAATAACAACCATTGATGGACTCTCAGGTTAGCACTGTTCAACCCGAGTTTCTTCGACATCCAAACTTGCAGGTCCAAACTCCCACTGATTTGATCATTTTTAATGAATCGAGCATTGCTGGAATCAACTATTCTCGTACTATGATTAGGCCTATAAAACTTATATCCTTCAGAGCTTTTCCAAATAGCCAATGAAAAAACAACTGAGTGTCCTAGGATCAAGTTTCTTTTCATGTGGATTATATACTTTTACTTCTGCTTGACACCCCCAAACATGAAGATGCCTCAAACTAGGTTTTCTACCCTTCCATAGTTCATGAAAGGAACTATTTTATTAGGAACCTTGTTTACCCAATATGCAGCAGTCTTTAATACATGCATCCACATAGAAAACGTTAATGTTGATTTACTCAACATACTTCTAACCATATTCTTTAAGTACGATTTATCCTCTCAACAACACCATTATATTGAGGAGTCTCAATTATAGTGTATTGCACACAAATATTTCAAATCTCAAGAAACTTTGCAAATGGACTATGACATTATCCTCTTTCATTGAACTTACAATAATATTCACTAATCTAGGGAGATCTCACAACTTTTACTTATTTATCTAACTACATTTTCATCTCATCAATGTATATCTTTAGATAGTCCAATGATTGAGTTTTTTCATGTAGTGGATAAATATAACCATGACGTGAGAAATCATTTATAATGGTGATTAAATATTTTACATCATCCCATGAAGGGATGTCGAATAAACCACAAAAAAATTAGTGTACATAAGTTATAAGATTTTAGTGCTTCTATGGGCAGATCTCTTTAATGTATGTCTAGTTTGCTTTTCTTTAATTCATTCTATACATACATCTTGATCACTAAAATCCAAATGAGAAATGATTTCATTCTTCACTATTCTCAAAATTTTTCTTTGGATATTTGACCATAATCTTTGATGCCATAAGAGAGCGGAATTTTTAATATGTGCACTACGTTTAACTCCATACATAAGGAGTTGCACAGAATCAAGCCACCAAGTATTGTAGGGAACCTTTAATAAATTTGATTCACAACATACGAAAATTTAATGTATGTTTTATTTTCGAATCAAGATTTTATTTCGGGCAATGTTTCATAAAGTGGCCTTGTTTTTTACAAAACTAACACCTTATTTATTTAATGATTGGACCTATAACTTTAAGTAAGTCAATCTCCTTTTATTTGCCTTTGTTTCCCATTTATCTTACTATTATGGGCTCCCACATGAGATATAAAATGAATCGACTCTTCTTTCATCTCATTTATTCCCGCCTCGTCCTGCACCAACATACCCTTAACTTCCTTTTAGTCCCATTTATCTTTAATGGTGTTATAGTTCACCTAGGATTGGCCAAACTCGACAGGTAGGGAGTTCATGATGAATAGAACCATAAATGAGTCTATCACATTCATTCTCATATTTGTAAAGTTTAGCTTATATGTTGGACATGTGGGTCACGAGATCATGGATTGAACAGAATCAGTCAAACTTTGGTAGTGGAAAGCACGTTCATGAAACTTCTCACAATAGACTTTTTCCGTAACTTTAAATGGAGATAGTTCCTTGATTTTTTAATTTAGGAATTCTTTTGCATTGTCCGCCTTAATGTTATCCATCATGTTTAATTTCATAAAATTCAAACACAACCTATTTGATCACTCACATACCCTAGGTAGAGTTACCTCTACTTCGGAGCTCTCATCAGTAATGATTGTGAGAACTCCATCAATAATTAGAGTCATATCCAAATTCATTGAACCTAATTGAAATTGGATATGCTTAGACCATTCATTGAAGTTAAGCCAATTGAATTTTTCAACTATAATACTGTACGGATAACCAAATTTTGAACGCTGCAAACTTTAATACATGCTATTTAGTTAAGCTTTGAGAGACAATTAATGGATTCAGAAATCTTTTAAATTATATACTTAAATATACCTTTGGGCAAATACTTAAATATATAATATAGTTGAATGATGGCTATAAGAGGAAAAATCTTCAATAGAAATTATAGGTATTGTGATTAATTAGTGGTTATCTTTGGACAAACACACTAATTAACCTAACTATAATTATAATTTCTCTTTTATATATTAATCCTTAATAGAAATTATACAAACTTGAGTCAACTAGTGGCTATCTTTGGACAAACACGCTAGTTAACATCACTTTAATTATAACTTCTCTTTTAAATATTATTCCTTAATAGAAATTATTTAATTTTGATCAATTAGAGGTTATCTTTGGACAAACACACTAATTGACTCAACTTTAATTATAATTTCTCTTTTAATTGTCATAACTATAAACACATGGTCCACCTTTGGGTGTCCTCCTAGTTTATAATCAATAACGCCAATTATTCAAATATATAATTTGATAGACATTAATAAGTCATCATTTTATATTTGAATAATTGGTACTTTCATCTAATTTAATTATCTATTCCATTAATTGAACTAGGCCACTTTGGTGACTAACTAATTTCTTTACATAGATAATATAATTAGAAAATAATTTTATTTGATTATATGTTATGAGATTATCTACACTATTATTAATCTCTATCAAGAAATCAATTGACTTTTATATAGTTAAAATAAAAACTTAAGATGAACAATTCCGTTCTGATGTTATACGTAATTCTCATATTAAGTAAATAATTCTAATCCAAGAATATCTACCAATACAATTTGATGTTATAAGAATCCATACAAAAACACGAATTGTTCAATAACCAAATCATTCAAATCGTTAAAAAAACACATCAATAACATGTCCAGACATTTAATGGACAAATAATTATAAAATTGAATGGAAACCTTCCTCAAATCTCAAGCATCCTTTTTCAATCCAATTTGATAATCAGTAATTCGAACTTATTACAGTCAATCATGTAATTACAAACACTTCAGTGAAATAAATTGACGCGCTGAGTTGTTTGCAACAACTTTGAAAAATTAAAACAAGTCCGTAAAGCAAGCCTAAACTCTAATCAGCAAAAGCAATTCAGGATAGGCCTTAAAAATTTTAATTGGCAATATAATCATGCATAACACATGCTCTGGTACCACATGTAAAAATTTAACGAATATATTCACAACTATTAGACGGAATTGAATAAACTCTAAGCATATAATTCTATCGATTCATAGAATATGGATCTTTAGCATAAATTAAATTGCACATAAAAACTTACAAGAATCCATTAGTCCTTCCTTGTTTTCTTGTATGTCTGGCCGATCATGGGTTTTTGTAACCGTTAAATAAGTTTGACTATTAATTCGATTAGGTCCAACTAATTATAAGGTCCACAATAATAGAATAATATAAAAAATACTATTACAGTGTAAACATCGCTCAAACTTGTGTGCATCTAACGGTTACAAATTCCAACGGAATGGTTCCGTAACAGGACTGTAGACTTACCCTATATATTCAAAGCGAATTTGTGTAAACATCTCTCAAACCTATGCATCTAACGGTTACAAATCCTAAATAGAATTGTTCCATAACGGAACTGTAGACTTATCCTATATATTCAAAGCAAATTTGTGTAAACATCTCTCAAACCTTATTAAATCCTCTCATATATATAAGAAAACGCAGTGTTTTGAGGATTGATTTCGGACTGACGCATGTCCCATTTTTGCTGTGCGTCTGGGACTTTTTGGTTTCTTTTTTTAATTTATCGTGCTTGGGCGAACGACGACGTTTTGTTTGTGGGCTTGGTGTCTGTGGGCTAAAAAATATTCCGGGCCATTAGATGGAAATAAAGAAACCACGTGTCACATTTAAAATAAAATTTACATTATTGACAGAACGGTGAGTTGGGTGATTCTACCATCAGGTACCCCTCGTACATGCCTCGTACATGCATAACAACAGGTACCCCTCCAATTCCTGCGAAGTGTCCATTTTCATAATTAAATTTAAAAAAAAATGAAAAATCGTATAGGTTAGTACAAAAATACCCTTACTTAAAAATACTAATTAAAAATAATGTTTAACTATAAATATATTTACTTAATAGGTGTTTCATTAATCATATATTATTATTATACCCAAACACATTAACATATTTCAAATAAACCTCTTCTTATATTGAAATTACATTTTCTTGTATTCATCATCATCGGAATTCATCTTCATCTTCTCCATGTTTCCAATTTTCGAACAGAGCACCGGCAGCAGCAAAAAATTAAAACGATCGAACATTTTGCACTCGTTCATGAATTCATGGCAATCGATCTCTTTTTTTTCGCGTTGGTTTCAAACCGTTAGATCGAAATGTTTTGAATTCCAATCGCAGGCACGATAAACGAAAGTGAAACCACATTCTGTCAATTGTTCATTTGTGTTTCGAAATTCGGTTTCAAATTTAGCGATTCGGGTATGTGTTAATTAATATTCATATATATGTTCGATCATTGATATTTTGCGATTTTTCCCTCTTTCTGCAATTTAATTTTTATTTGAGGATGCGGGTTTTTGAAGTGTTATTTGTGATATACTTAGCAAGCAGTTTACATTCTCGACATGTATGAGGATGATGACTATGTTGTATTTATTCCTTAATGTGCTTTGCCCGATTGTCATATAATCTTGGTTGAGTAAAGCCTTTGAAGAATAACCAGAGTATGAAGAACACATTCTTCAACAGCAGAAGGGCTAAACTGTGTAGGAAACTACTTGGAATAGGTTGCAGGTACATGCTCATTCATTTAGATACTGGTGCCTTGAAATTTCTTCTGCTCAGAATTCCACTCCCCGAGAGTTCTTTGCAGGTGACTAAAGGACTAGGCGAGTAGCTTCTAAAGATGGACTTCGGATCAAAGAATGGGTGGTTGTAGTTATGTAGTAATTGCAATGTTGCACATTTGCTTTGTACTATGCATGATGACTCGAGTATGTATTGTTCAATTACTACTGAGTTCTGAAGTCTGGTATAATGTATGAATAAATGCTTGTAGTTTGTATTGTTGAACACTTTGGCAGGGCAATTGGTGTGAAAATGAATCTAAGTGTTATTGTATTCGTACATATTGAATGTGAACTCATCAGATTTTAAAGTTGTTTTGATGTATTTGTAGAGAGCACAAAAGTCATTGTTAAACAATGGAAAAACACAATTTGACATATTTAATACCAATTTTATTTGTAATTCACTGTCATAGTCATTGCTAAACAATGGAAACACTCACAATTTGTGTCATATTTCATACCAATTTCATATGTAATTCACTCTCAGATGTGTAATGTATCGTCATAATGAATTTAAAAAACATGTTTGATGAAGTAGAATGTTTCAGTATGCCAATGCAATATAACTAAAAACCAACCCAACAAAAGTTGTACAAAAAAGGTGTTAACAAAATGCTGATTACTCAAAACATAGTAAACATGTTCGGCAACAAAAGGACATAATAATTGACAAAAGGACAATAAATTGTTCATTCATCCACCAACTGTACTTGTTCGCCAACAATCAAAAGCCTTATTGAATTTTTCATGTGTCACAGGCAAAATGTAATTGTTCAGACATCAACTTGAAAGACTAGATAATTGCAATTCACTCTCCTAAAGTTGAGAATGCATCCTTCAGCTATATCTGCATCATCTATGAAAGCCTTAAGTCCATTGAATACGTGTTTGTTCCCTTCCTTTTTCACCCGCACTGTCCACTCCTTGCCCCGATGACGAATAATAGCAGACTGAGCACTATCAAATTTTCCCATCAACGCTTGATTCCAGAATGTAGATGGAATCATCTGTAAATAAAGATTAAAATTATGTCTAATAATACATATCAACAATTATTTTACAATTCATAAACAAGAGAAGTTTCGGTCGGAAAAAAACCTGTCTCTCGCGTGTGACAAGGGTGAAAGAAACCTTTATACTGAAGGAACAATCAACAGTTTCTGCATCAGTAGCGCTAACTTCATCGTCGGAAATGCAACATCCCAACACAGTTCTTGTTGCTTTCCTGTAACAACTAAGGCTAAAATGATAGACAATAAATGTGTTTGGACCTCGAAGTTCGAAACACAGTAGCTCATATATCTTCAGATGATTATCTCTTGAAAATTCCTCCCATCCATCTGAAAAGCCAATTCTGGATCGAAAACGCTTAATCACAACCGGCCATTTGAACGCATCATCAACGTCGGTGTTCTGAAGGGTGCATTCTATGGGAAGAAAATCTTCAATCCCCTGATTAATTTTAGGTGGAAGAGGCTAGGAAACATGTTTTGTCCATTGCAAATGGAGCTGGAAGAGTCATTGTTAACAATTCTCCTGGCATAGTGCAAATAATGGACTAGATCAAAATGGCTCAATTAAATTCTAGTGCTTCTTCTATTAGTGAAGTTTCTAGAAAAAAATATATCAAACGGCGCAATGCACCTTGGGTCGTTACGGAAACAGCCTCCCTGTATAATTACAAGGGTAAGGTCTGTGTACAACTGACCCCCCAGACCTCAACCTGTTGGGAATATACTGGGTATGTTGTTGTTGTTGTTGTAGGCTAGGAAACATGAAATTTGAAAATTGTTAAGTGATGAACTAACAACAAATTCGAAAACATAGCCATGCAATTGATTATCAGAATAGACCGTTTACCAGTCTATTGCTATCGGGGTTCAAAATAATTTTCATGAATCGGTTGATAGCCAACAATTGAGGCTTGCAGCCAGGCAGTCCGAGCACATTATTCCCCCGCATTAACCGATTCTGCTGACACAAACTATTGTCAAAGCGAATAAGTTCAAAATTGTTCGCCTTGGCCAGCTTGAAAACCAAAAAATCACCAACTTTTATGCTGTTATCAAGAACGAATTCAGCCCATCCATCAGTGAAACATATTCTTTCACCCAAAAATTCCACTGTCATGTCCCAGCAGCGCCCACTTGCAAGAGTGTCGCTATGCACTGTACAAGTAATGGGGAGCAGCACTGCATCAAAATACGGATCATTGGCATGGGGAATCGCCTATTATCCACAACATCATTTAAATCAAGAAACAAGTATGTAACATTTTGTTAATTTATAAAATACAATTTGAATTAAGATTTTCCATACATATAAATTTTGCAAACAGATATAGGATAATGCTTAAAAAATGCATATTATCTTACTCATACCCATACCGAAAATTCACAGACAATTGTCCATTAACCTTCGTTGTTCACAAAACAAAAACCACACAACATAATGAAAATATTGGCTAAGAATGCTTACCAGGAACGGATCTTTTGGTCGAAGAATAACTTTGATAAATATCGGCAGCTCTGAAATGTTGTTGGCCATTGTCTGATTAACCGGTTGTTTGCTCTGAATTTTACTGTGAAAGGTTAAAAATGTCGTCGTCCTTCAGATGTGGTTGTAATGTTAGGATTAATTTCTGTTCTTGCTTAAATGACTTTGTCATAGCTGTACTTGGGCTTTTGTTTTTTAATTAAGAATTTGAATTGTAAGTTGGCTTATTAAAGGGCTTTTGTGTAGATTAACACTTGTAGTTGGGCTTTTCTGTTTCGATTAGTTTGCATCAGTTAATCAAATTTTGGCCACATATCATGTTTTGGCCACCTGTTTAAGCAAAAAAACTGTGAATTAAAGTGGTGCTTAACCGAACAACCCAAATTTTGTAGTAAACAAGACAACATGTTATTCATGACAAGAAGATTCTACCGAATAGTACTAAAATTATTGAAAAATAAAAAATGAATAACCCAGGACCCTTATAAAACCATTAACTAAATAACAATAGCTTATGGAATCATCTATAGATTGCTCCTATTACTGGAATTTGTGTCCAAACACAAGTACAAAATGATGAACACAACTATAAACGACAAACACATTGTGGTTTTTCTCTTATTCTGGAGGACCTTTTGCATTTGTTTGTGCTCGATATCCAACAGTCTTTTTTCCTCCTTCAGTTTTTTGTTTTCATCTTTAAAATCTTGAAGGAGATCACGCAACTCCTTTTGCATATTTTTGTTCTCGATTTCCATCAATCGTTTTTCCTCTTTAAGTTTATCTATTTCAGCACCAAATTGTTGAACGGTATCACGAAACTCATTAGATTTACACAGTAGACCGGGAATTAATTGCTTTGAACAACTGCACATCGGAGCATCAAACCACGAAAAAAAAGAGCATCCTCCTATCTGCAGAATAGAAGAAACAAATGTGAACATCAGCACAAATAAGGGTTCGTTAACCTTAAAATTGACAAATTTTACCTTGTAGTTAGAGCAAGAATTGAATCGCCTTCCAGGATTTTCCAAAGTCCACGACGTGCGAATTACAGAAATTTGGCCGCAATAACACTCATTCAACCCCGTCACATGTGAGCTTTCGGGCATTTTTTTTTCATTTTTTTTTGCAGAACTGAATAAAATATTATCTAATGACTTATGCAGTAGGGTTCTACTGAAAAAGTTTGTGTCTAAAATAATCTATTTAATATGTGTACTTAAATTTAGAAACACGACATTTTTGGTATATTTCCATCCATTAATCTAAATTGTGATTTTGCAGCAAATAACCTTCATGATTAACCGTATTAAACACAACAACCAATACCACATCCAAAATGGCAAAACCAATGCTAATCGTCAGTAATGATTAGTAGGTTAAGAGATTAATTAATAATGAATGCTCGTTTAATTAGACTTAATATTCTGCATCCATTTGTTGTGTGAATGTTAATTTAAAATATATTTACAAATATTGCATTTTGTATGTGGATGCGCAATAAAAATTAATTACCTTATTTTATGGTGCTATCAGTGCCCAAGACTGCTCGTTCAGTCACATATTTAACGATAAATCATGTACTCCATTTACAATTACTTTCATTAACAATAAAAACCATGAGTTTTGAAAAAAAAAATAAAAAAAAATGAACAATTCAATCAATAAATTGCCAGCGTCTGTCACGATTATTATAGAGCAGTAAAAAACTAAAAACTTCAACTATAATCTAGGAGGCGGCTATACAATCATCTCCTTATGGGTCAACCCAAGCAATTTCGATATAAACATTTTTCTTTCCAATTTCTACACAACTCTGTATGTATTTCTGCAACTCATCAGTACTTGTAATCGAAATGTCAAAAGCTGAGTTTTGACGTGTATACGAATATCCATAGTACAAAGTGACTGAATCATCCGACCGTGGCCTACTTGCAAACTGCAAGAGTTGGTAGAGACTTTCAAAAGCTATTTTACTTGCGTCGAATGTCTGGACACTGCACACATGTGTGCATGAATGTCGTGTGCTAACGCAGAAACCAATCATAACCCTACAAACATAACATACATGAAGTCAATTTTATAACTGTTGGTAATATTTTTGGGCAAGTAATAACCGAGTTACCCGACTCGGGTCGTTCTCTAAGGAAGGTTAGCCGGATTAAATTGTATGTTTATTCAATTCACAAAAGAGAAAATATTCCTAAACATTCTAATTCAATTTAATAATGAGGTTTTAAACTAAATTAAAAGTAACATAAATGCTATCATTTTACTCGGAAAACCTTTCAAATGATAAAGTCGTTTTACTAGTAAATACTTTCTAACGATAAAATCGTTTTACTCGTAAATACTTTCAAACTAAAATTTGTTCTACTAGTAAAAACTTTCAAACAAATAAATTGTTCTACTAGTTAAATACTTTCAAACTATAAGTTGTTCTACTAGTAAAAACTTTCAAACAAATAAACTGTTCTACTAGTTAAATACTTTCAAACTATAAAGTTTTAAGGAAGAAAAGAGAATAACTAAAATGACAAAGATAAGTTTTAATAAATGTAAAAGTCTAGGGTATTGGGGATAATCAATTCCTGTTTTATTAACATTTATCGGTAATTAAATTACTCAGTTAAACGATTCACTTAATTTACTCATCTAGAAGTTTATCCGTACTAACTCTCATAATATACGAATAAACTTAAATAAATGAATTAGTGGAACGGTTAACACATAAACAATACGTTTCCGAACATGTCTATTCTAAACAAATCAAGTTCTATCAACTTCGCCCCTTTCGGTTATGAAATCGATTATGTAGATTAAAATGGTGATCAAACATTTAACCATAATATTAATAAAATTTGTAAAGATTGAGCAATAAAAATACTTATAAACGATAATAAACCGAAACGATTATCCCCTAACCCTAGTTAGGAAATTAGTTACTCATAGTAATTTTAACATACAAATTCTTATGTAAATAAACCATTATAAACATAAAATAAAAAGAAAACTTACTAGTAATCCACAAGCTAGAGCAAGTGCAAACTTAATGTCCAAACTTCAACAATCTTCAACAATTTAATCTTACAAATTCAAACTTACAAATGTAGTAAAAATAGAAATGTGGAAAGATAAAATGATATGGAAAAATTCCCTTTTCTTTTTCCTCCCCCTTTTGTTTGATGATAATGTTGCTATTTATAGATATAAATAGCATACTAACATCAACTAACATCAACCAAAGTTCAACAATAATTCAACCACCAAGAAAAATGCAAGAAAAGGTCAAAGAAGATAGGAAAAATGAGAGAAAGGTTGGAATTTTCGGACAAAATCCGAGAATGAATTTTTCCGCGCGCATTCGCGCACGTCTCGGGCAGCTCTGCTTCTCGGGCTCGTTTTGGGCTCGTCCGAACTCGGAATTGAGTTCCGTTTTTTTCTACGCGTTGCTAACGAACCCCTCTATTCAATGATGTATGCCAATACAAATTTCACCCAGAATACAATTATCTAAGGATTTTTAACTTCCAAGGTGTCGGCAACTCGCTCGATTTTACTCTTCGGTTCCGTACGAACTCATCCGAACTCGAAATCGAGTTCCGCTTTTTCCTGTGTGTAGCTAACAAGCTCCTCTTTCCATTAATGTTATCATGCTCAATAACTTTCCAAAATCCTGCTCTTCCGAGATTTTCGACCGTTCCTTTATTTTACAAATACTCGAAAAATACAAGAAAAATATACAAAATTCCACACAAATACTTAAATATTACAATTTACTAAATAAAACTAAAAACTACCCAAAATCCCACAAACTTACTAAAAATACATAAAAATAATAATATAAAACATTAATAAAAACATAACAAAAATAACACTAACAATAACCCTACAAACATAACATACATGAAGTCAATTTTAACCAACATTTACATGATTCATTGTAACTAATCTAATCATGGATGTGCAAATGTATTTGCTAGTGTCTTACTCACTTTTTGTCAATTTGGTTGTAGTCTGCTTTGTACAGAGTGGACAACCAACCTTGTCCTTGCTTCCTGTGATTCGTCCTGTTTTTGTACATATAATTTTACATATTATAAATAGCATTTTGAAAAAAAAAATATACAACCTTATGTATAAATACCTCGGTAAGTACACGCAAAGGGAGATTTTGTGATCTAGTCGAACAACATAACATTTGAAGACTCACGTATAGACCGCAATCGTATCTGCTGTATAAGGAAATGGATCAAGAAAACAGTAACGAATAACGGGTTCAAAACCATTGCATGTTCGAATCCAGACCCATTGCATTGTTGAGGAAATTCTTGATCGATTACGTAACGGTAAGACGTTGCAGTATTTTTCATAATGAATCCATCAAAATCCCATGAAGAGACAATCCGCTCCAGTCGGCTTATCTGGTCACGAGTAATGAAACATTAACATTAATATTCATTTTAAAAATCTAATCCGTATGGACGGCACTATTTCATCGTCATCAACAAAATAAAATTACCACTTTCTTTGCTTGTTCAACCCTCCCCGGAGTTGTGTGTGCTGAACGCAATGAATCAAATATTCGTACCAAACATCTTCTAAAATCAACAACGCATAAGAACCAATGCATGTTCGATTCATTCATAGGGAGCGTTATACTTGAACATTCGTCCGCACGACCATGAAATATTTTGTCTCGAAAGCATGTAGCTTGTATCGTTCGGTCGCTATGCGATGATGAAGCCATTCCCTACAATTAACGTAAAATTCATAGACAACGTCATATGATACATGAAATATTTTAGGCTGAAGATTTTATTAAGAATCTCACGCTGAAAATTGCCAGTAAAATCCAATCGCTTATGTTCCCGAATTCATTTCTCTGATTCAACGAGGCATGTATGGCGACAAAATCAATGACCTACAGAATGAATAGTTGAAATCACAATCAAATAAGTCAAAATAAAACACCCAACATAAATAAAAATTTAGTAATTTAATGGAATATTTTATCTCACCGAACTTGTAAACCAGTGTGGGTATTTAACACATAACATCTGTGCCTTTGACATCGGCCATCCTTCATACCGCATCACAGTTGTTCTGAACAAAATTGGTGGTGAGAAATAGATATATCAACATATATATTAAATCACCATTAGTTTGACGGCATCTCTTTCACTCACCTAAGTTCCGTATTATCACTGAAAAGATAATCTTACGCTTCTTCATCAAGTATAGTAATTTGTTTGAAATATTAGAATGCGTCTATTATCGTGTCGTGAGTCACCTCGGGAGTATAATCTTCTTCCTCGCACTCATCAAAATCCATGTCTTTAGGATCCATATCAAACCAGGTTTTGGCAGGTTTCTGTGCACGCATTGTGTCTTTTGAAGCTGTTCTCATGCCGTGACTCACGTCACGAGTGCATTTTTCTTCCTTGCATGCCTCAAAGTCCTAGTTGGTAGGATTCATTTTATCATCAACCCATTCTGAGGCAAAATTCGGTTCGGGCATTCTGTCGAAGCTGTTCTCATGCCGTGACTCACATCGGGAGTGCATTTTTCTTCCTCGCACGCCTCAAAATCCAAGTTGTCATTTTTCCCTTTCCCAGTTGCATATATCTTTTCATCTTGTCCACATGGAACTTCAATGGGCTCATTAACTTGAAGTAATGCAATAATAGCAGACATCCCCTGATTAACTAACATGAGATTTTCAATGAGTTTGGCTCTGACTTGTGCATTGTTTTTGGATTCAACGGGCACATCAATATTGGACCAGAAGTAATTATTTTCGTTTGATTGCGGTTTTACTTTCCAATTCTGCAAAATAATAAGTAAAGTTTTTCAAAACAATAAATACGAAAACAAAAAAAGAAGAAAAAAGTTAATCTTGGAAATTACAAAATCCGCATTATAACCGCCCATTTGTTTAAAGACCGAAATTGCTCTTGTGATTTCCGGTTTGGATCCACTGCTCTAAAAACGGGGTTCCATGGTGTAAATGTTTGCCGACCATCGGGAATGTTGTCGTCACATATTCGAGGAAAACAACCTGCAATACTTTGAATTTACTATCGATATATATGTATATATATAAGTACTAATAACTTAAGAGGCTCAGTAATAAAAGTATACCTGCATTAATAAAATGCAACCACTGGCATACGATTTATAGGATTTGACTGCCTCTGCACCGAAGTCAAGATACCTCAGTATTATTTCAGACCAATTGTACTCTTGTAATGCATTCAAATCTACCAAGTAGTCCAGATATTCATAATCCAGAGGCGTATCCCTACTACGTGGAAACAACACGGTGCTAAACACTAGCATCAAATAGGGTACTACGAATTCAGGTCCACTGGTCTTGCAATTTTTAACCATAGCAACAAGATCGACATACCCAATGTTTTTTCCTTGGTCGTCATAAAATAATTTACGGTATAAGCGGATACCTTCTTGTTTTTTCTTCGGAATTAACCTCCCATCACTGGACAGACCAATATGTTTCTCAACAACCGCTGGAGACAACTGAATTGCAGCACTACCAACCTTGATAGTCCTGGAAGTGAGGTCATACT
The DNA here is from genome assembly GCA_008636005.1 of Striga asiatica. Classification (NCBI taxonomy): domain Eukaryota; kingdom Viridiplantae; phylum Streptophyta; class Magnoliopsida; order Lamiales; family Orobanchaceae; genus Striga; species Striga asiatica. The sequence goes on along the minus strand of BKCP01005417.1, from coordinate 518,299 downwards.
TCTTAAGTAGCATGCTCGCTAACTTAGAATCAATCTGCGTTATGTTCAAACGTGGAAATGTCCCAAAGCCCACCTTTTCAACCGCACGACGCTGTATACTTGTCCGGTCGCTGTTGATAGTGACGATTGTTATTAGTTTGGTTCTGTGCAACAGTTTGCAGTCATCATGATTCGACGATCTTGGAGAATTACATAGTTCTTTCCTTCGTTTTTTTGTACTACTTGGTGAACATGACTTCATGTCCGCATGTAGACGACTACCTTTTTTTTGTGGCAGGAGAACGCTACGATTTAAAAAATTAAAAACATCAACCATAAGAATATATAATCCACACGATATTCATCACGAACAAGAATGTTTACCTCATCAAAATCCGACATTTAGAGGAGAAGTATATGACGGCTACGTTTGCCGATTATTTCCCCTCTTTGATGATGGCTATTCCGGTCTACTGTTCGATAGATGTATTTTGTGTTGGTGTTTGTAGATGGAGGTCAACAGAGGTAGTTACCAAAAGCCAAAAATTTGGTGAAATTTTTTACGATATTTGCGTACGCCCATATCTATTATTTCCTAATTTGTTGCAACCGACTTAAATAAGGTAAATGATCATTATCATTTAATGATACAGGTCATGGTCAATATTACATTATTCCTATTGTGATTGAATACATAATTAAGAAAAGAAATAAATAATATGTTCCCTAATATTTTATGCTATATGATTCATATTATTAGTAGTTATTAATATCATAATTTCAAATATTTATATATTGTACCAACAAAATAAAAAATATTTATATCAACAACGTTAATAGGAAAAAATTCAATTTTTAGTCCGCTAACTTGTCCATTGTCCACTTTTCGTACACTATCTTTCCCCTCATAAAAAATGGTCCATTATGTTACACTTTCCATCAGTTTTAGTTGTACTAAAACTGATGGAAAGTGTAACATAATGGACCATTTTTTATGAGGGGAAAGATAGTGTACGAAAAGTGGACAATGGACACTAAAACTGATGAAAATTGTAACATAATGGACCATTTTTTATGAGGGGAAATATAGTGTACCAAAAGTGGACAATGGACAAATTAGCGGACCGAAATTGTTTTTTTGACAACATTAATAAAACAAAATTTCACTACAATTATGCGGTACATTAATGTGATTGAATAAATGCCTTTGAAATTTTACTTCATGTAGACAAATAGATGTTTGTTAGGTGGCACCATTCCGTCGGGGTTTGTAACCGTTAGATCATCATGTAATCGTCAGGGATAGATGATCTAGCGATTACAAACCCTTACGTAATTTTACTTAACACTTTTCACCTTTATCATACTAGTTTTTAAATTTTATGCTTTAAAATTTCAGTTTTCAGATATGGTGTTGTGGTACTGTTGAATCGTGGGAGTGGAAAGTAGCAAATAAAACCGAATTAATTAACTTATTGAAGAGGTGTTGATATGCGAATTAATTAACAAAATATTTATAGTTATTTTTTTAGTAGCGCATTTCATGTTGTATTGTTTAGAGTCCACTCACAATAGGACTTGTCCTGAATTTCACGTTCACAACAAATCAATTTAAAAAATAATTAAATCATGTTATGATTGTGCATAGTATAATCATATTCGTGTTCCATATTTTTATATACATATAAAAATGGGTTCCATGCGATTTTTTTTCCGTAATGATTTTAACTACCATTAATATATCAACTTAATATCGCATATATGGTGAACAATCATATAATTTTATGCGATTCATCTTCCAAAAATTACGTCGTGTACTATATTTTTTAAATTACTAAATGTTCACGATACTAATTTATTCCATAACTTCCATATGTGTATCCACTAAATCACGTCTGGAATTGGCGCACAGTAAGTTTATCTGATTTTTTTTTGAATTATCGTAAAACAACTGGGATCGTCATCTTCATTTACAGACGCTGGCAACGGAACATACAATCGAACAGTGATAATTCATTGGACCTTCAACGGACTACAGCACCCCTGTAAGTATAATACACCTTGTTTAGATTTGTATAAGTTTAACATCCAGTGTTTTTTGACAGATCTTGTTTAATTATTACACAAGATTTAATTCCATGGAAAATGACGAAGATGTTAGTTTCAACTCACCTGAAGCAACCGATGCCATAGCCAAGATTTCTGATCACAAGGACGATAATCAAATGCGCGATAATAGTTTTATGTCGTGGGAGGATGCTGAAAAATGGTACATCAATTATGCCAGGAATGCAGGCTTTGATGTTAGACGATGCAACTGCAAGACTACAAAGGAGGGGTTGGTTAAGAATAGGCAATGGGAGTGTTCTCGGGCATGCTACAGACGTAAAACTTTGGACGAACACCAAAGAATTAGACAGGAAACACCAAACATGAGATGTGGCTGCAATGCCAAAATTCCGTGTTGCACATGATATCAATGGAGGATTATACCGTGTCACCAAATTCGAAAAATCACACAATCATCCTCTTGAGAGTGTGGAAACAGCTCATCGTCTTAAATGTAATAGGTAATACAAATTTTTAGGTTTCAATCGCATCTACAAATTACATTAACAGTACCTGTTTTTTTCTATTAAAAATGATGAATAAATTAATCACAGTATTTCTTGTAGGCAAATGTTGGAATCTGAAAAAACATTGTTGATGACAATGAATGATGCCGGCATCCGGACATATCAGACGTTGAATTACATTGAAAATATGTCTGGTGATCATACAAGCATACATCACAAGAAAAAAAAATGCATACAACTACCTTTCGAAGCAAAGGAATGATACAATGCGTAGTGGTGATTTTAATACTGCTCTTGTTGTGCTCGAAGGAGTGAGGATCAACGATCCTAACTTGGTTGTAGAAACAACGTGCGACGATGAAGGGAGGTTAACCAAACTTTTTTGGTGCGATGGTTTTTCTCAGGCAGCCTATGTGCAAATCGGTGATATTCTGATTTTTACAGCACGTACAAAACAAACACATACAAATTCCCATTGGTACTATTTTCGGGGATAGATAACCACCTGAATACCACAGTATATGGTGGGGCATTGCTGCAGAACGAGGCAACCGAGTCGTACGTATGGTTGTTAACAGCGTTTGTTGCGTCAATGAAAGGGAAGATGCCTATTACTGTTATGACTGATCAAGATGAGGCGATGCGTACTGCAATAAATAAGGTCTTACCTGATGCTAAACACAGGCTATGCGCATGGCATCTCGAGAGAAATTGTGTCCAACGAGTTAAGGTCCATGATTTTTGCAAAGTGTTCGGTAATTTCGTAATGAAAAATTGGATAACTGAGGAATTTAAATCAGAATGAGAATTGCAAACTCTCAAACATGGTGTAGCGGATAATCCATGGGTCAAAGAAACGTTCAAAAAAAGACATCAATGGTGTGATGCTTACCTTCGAGGGAGTTTTATGGGGATGACAAGGACAACCCAACGAGCAGAATCTTTGAATGCGCTCTTCAAAAGGCACATCCGGTAGGACGATTACGGAGCTCCTCAAATGTTTCCATCGCGTGGTGGGATCGTTGCGTGCAACATTCTTTAAGAAGCAGAAAGATTCGGAGATGAATCCGTTGGACATTCCATTTAGAGCACCACTACACGGATTCAGAATCAACTAGCTGAAATATATACACGCTCCGTTTTCGCTAAAGTTCGGAAGGAGATAGAAGACGAGCAGAGTAATATTGTACTTAATAATCAGAGTTCCGATGGAGACTCACATGTATTCAAGCTGGAAAGATATGGTCATGCAGAACGTAGACGTTTCACTGTACGCATAATTTAAGTGAAGGCAAATTCGAGTGTGATTGTAGAATGTTGGAAATTGATGGTTTGCCATGTAGTCATCTCATTACCACATTCAAGTACTTGCATCTTCGAAAAGTGCCCACCCAATGCATACGCAACAGATGGACGACAATTGCTGGAATAGAGCTTAGAGAAAAATTACACTTATTACCTGCAACTAATAATCCCCAATGGAAAAGGTATTCTCAACTGTATACGGAATCAATTGACATGTGTATGAAGGCGTCGCAGAATGAATCCGATACTTCAAGATGTTTGAAGAAAGTTCGACGTGCAACGGATAACATACACAATAAAGTAGAAAAAGATACGGGAAAATCAACTGATGATATCGATAAAGAATCACAAGTACTTAAGGATCCAGCTAGAGGGTGTAAACAGAATGAAAATTCGGGCGACCCACGTAGGAATAGGTCCAGAGGGGCACCGCCAGCAAAGAAGCAAAGATGCAAATCATGCGTGTACATCCTTTATACCTTACACATGAAAATATTTATTCTAAGACAGAAGGATGTACTTTATTTAATATTTATGATATGCTTCTCGACTTTTGTTTTGCAGTGAACCTGGGCATAAAACGACTACATGTAATTTGAAGATATCGAGTAGTCAGCCGTCACAGTCTGAATTTGGAAATGAGGATGACTTTTTCACTCCAATCATAACTGAGTTTAAATGAAATGAATACAGTGAGACATGATTTGTTTTTTATATATGTTTGGGGAGAGGGGTTAAGTTCCAGTGAGCTACTTAAACAGTGCTTTAACCCTTTATTGCAGGTGAAATACCTAATATAGCTTTGGAGTGTGGGGCTCTTGTGGACAGGATGGTGTGGCATGGGCAAAGTGAAATAGTTGTTTTTTAAATCACCAAATTGAAGATTGAACCAGGGATGCAGACTCATCTTGAAGATCATGAGCATATTGTATGTTCTGAATACAAGTGTGTAATATGATTTTTTTGTACTTTGTCCACTCGAAGTGAAATGTGTTTTTTTCTTGGGTGTCTAGTTGTGCCTCTTGGTAGACTAGTTCAGTTGTAATCATTTGGCTATGCCGTATTTGAACATGCTTATTTGATTTTAATTCAAGTATGTCGCTTGGACAATAAAATAAAATAAAAAAAAATCAAAAAATGGGCTAAGGTTTGTAATAAAATTTATGAAAATCTAATGAAGGAAATCATATACAATTAACAGCGAGTTCACAAGTAGTTAAAGTACCCATCATATTAAACAACAAAAATAGTCAAAACATCAATGTCAAAGTCAGGCTAGTGAGATTTAACAAGTTTCATCCAACAAAATCCAACCTATTTCATCAGTGAAATATCCATAATAACATAAACTTACAGAATGGCATGTCGGTCTAATGCCGACGAAGGTAATCATGAAACCCGTCAACGTCGCTTACATGAGAGCAAGCGTTGGATATGGAATCATCAGAAAAAGTTTCATTCATCGGTTGATCATTCGCAGCTAGGTTATCGCAGCTTGTCGAGTCGACCACCTCTCTCGAGATTCTCTTAGGCTCCATTTTGTCAGGATACTCGATCAAGCGGCCTAACAGTCGGAAGATTGCCAGTAGTGTATCCCACTTCGGATCCGGTTTATCAAACAAGTAGAATGAAATTGCCCAATGCTTGATTACAGGAAAAAATACATTGTTAAATGGCATGAGAAAACAGAGTCCGAAAAATAGATGTTCGGAACCGGATAATTCATCTTTACCTCAATGGAGACATCTTGAATGATAACGGGTACATGCATGGTAAAATTGTAGGGGTCGTGAAACACATCCTTCTGCTCCAACAACCAATTCATTGTACGATACCTTTCTTTGAGGACATTGTACATCTTTCAAGTTTCCTTCAAAGAGAACCCAATGTTTATGTCTTTGACAAATGTTGCATGGATCACCCTAAAGTTAAGACAAATGTCTGACTCTTGGTTCATGCGCTCCATTACGACGAAGCGCCGCAAAATCACACAAAATCTATCCTCGATCCATTGCTCCCACCGTTTGAGCATTCCATCTCTAATATACTTGACATGGCCGCGTTTGGTCTTAGGCAATGTAAAATCATCCATTGTTGCTTATTTTTTTTTTTTTGTGTTTTTGCAGCACTACAGAATTTAAAGTGATGGTTTTGGTATGAAGGGAGATGAAAGGTTACCGGTTGTTTTGGTATGATGGGAGAAATAAAGGTAACTTGTGGTTTTATATTTTGTTAAGTGTGCTTTTGGGGTGTGATTTCACTGATTGGTTGGGGTTCAACAAGCACTAACACCTTTAGTGTTGTTTTGTTCAAGTATGCGTAGCCCTTTAAATTGACGCGACCCTTGGTACACCTCACGTGGGCTTGCCCAGATTCATTTTCCCATTAAATTGCTTTGTTGACATTAAGTCCAAATTGCCCTCATATATAAAAATAAAACTTGAAAATCGGGCTGCAAATGGAACCCTTAGCTCCGCAGCTCCTCCTCGACACGAAGGTACGCGAGGTAAATGAATGTTATTTTTGCGTTGTGTGTCTTAGGTGAGATTTAATTTCGTTGAATTTCGCTAAATTTTGGTTCATTTCATCCAATTTTTAGTGAATGTTATTTTTGCCCGGATTTAATTATTGAATGTTGTCTTTCTTAATTTGTTTTCATTGTTGTAGCTTAATTTGTCCATTTATCTGTTGTTTTTGTTTGGTTAGTCCGTTTGGTTTAGCTTTTCAGGATCCTGGTAAATGCGGTTTGAACAAGTTATTCATCATTGTGCTTTTTTTTTGGATGTACTCTATTGGTTCTGATTTTTTCCATACAAACTGTTAATTGGTTTGCAGAGTTTACTTGTATATTTTCATGATGGGGTCTAGATTGGAATGAGCTGCTGTGTTGGATTCTCATCTTATCTAGTTCTCTGTTTTCTAAACAACTCCATTGGAAAAAGACCTTCTCATATGATATGAAGCTTTGAAAATATAACAACAATGACACTGTTATGTTTCGATAATTGCTGTGGTAATTAATTTAGTAAAACTTTGTCTGTCATAGGCAACATTTTGTGTTGCCGTACAGTCCAAATGAATAAGGGAAGAGTATAGTTCTTTATTTCTGATATGCTAATTTGAATGTGTTTTTCTTAGGTGTTCTGTCATGGCTGACGAGTGGACAAGATTTTTTAAGATCATTCTTGAGACACAAATGAGTTCCCTGGTACGAGGGTCTTTCTAAATAATACCATAACTCGTTATGTTATTTTCCATACTAGATCTGTTGGTGTACGTTATATTCATCTATATTTTAAACTTCATTTACTTAGTCTCTCCCTCCTGCAATTTGGGAACATTATGGGTCCGAGCTTCCACAAAAATGTATAATCCAGACTTTAGAAGGACGTGAGTATGAAGTAACTCTGAAAATGGTGGATAATCAGTCGACCTTGGTCGGGGGATGGGATGCTTACATTCAGGTAGAATACATTGAAATACATTACATTCTGTTTTTCAAGAGAATCAACAATTTCCATTTCAAAATTATGGTGACGGACAAAACTGGTTGTGAAAGTAACACCGATATACCACTTTTGTTTGGACATAAAAAAATCGCACATTGACCGGGCACGCTTCGTAAGTAAACACTGTTTAAGTTTTTATTTATTCAAATAAATACTATTTTATATATATTTCCCATCCATTACGCTAAAATGAACTGACTAAAATGCAGCAAATTCCAATGCCTTTTTGGAGAGACCACATCGAGGGATACTTTAACAACTACACTAAGGCTGTCATCATGTTCAATGAGAAGGTTTATAAAGTTGATGTAATTCATGGTAATGGCAAGAGATTGTTGCAAAACGGTGGTGCTCGACAGTTTGTGATTGACAGTGGCATTTTGGTTGGATCTTCATGCATGTTCACCCACGTCGGACCACTCACCTCGGATAAAGTGATCAAGTTCAGGGTTAGGATTTGTTAGTAGCAGGGATCAGATTTAGGCCATGACAAACTTATGTTCTTTTTGTTCTTCTCGTGGCTGCTGATTGACATGATAATATCTGTTTTAATAACGTGTACTGCTACTAGATACATGGTCCTTTTGTTTGGTTGGTAGCCTAACTTTGGTAACTATATTTTGAAGTGTCTTGTGTGTTGATTTGGAATCTTCTGATATTTGTTGTGACTTCATTCACTTTCATGCGGGAATGAAAAAATAAACTCAATTCACATTGAATTATTGAAAATCTGAGAAATATCTGAAACATTAAGATTGTTTTCGGTTGCCTTTCCAAGTTAACCTGGCTGTTCATTGTATTGCACTTTCACTTATCTTGCTGATTCCAGTTTTTATAACAAATCATGAATATGTGGCTCATATTAAGCAGTTGTATTTGTTGGATATGAACACGCATTTTTGAATGTCAACTCATAGACATATATATACAAGTACATTGTCAAAAATTGCCTCCATCATCAACAACAAGTCTTATTTTTTTTTTCCAAACGACAAACAAACAAATATTATTGCTCAAACCAATGCCTTACATAACGAGATCAAAGTAGGCACAAAGCAACATTACCCAACACCATGTCAGTCTATGCTACATGAGGAAATCAGATTATAAATCCCCTTGCAAAGCCATTGTGTATATAAAAAAAAAGTGAAATTGTACAANAAATGAAAAAAAAAAAAAAAAAACAGAAAGAAAAAGCAGAGCACACATGATGAAGTCTTCTAACCACTTCATCTGCAGGATCCTCAGCTTCTAGTTTTACATCCACAGCATCCTTGCAGTCCAAGTAGCAGGTTACCTTCTTCAAAATATATCCTATAGCTCTTTCGAGAATCCACAACACACCCACAGTATATGCCTCCACTGAACCTCTAAAAGAAGTACTTAGAAGAATCCCACAACTGCAGATTATCCTCTTCAATGAAAGTCCTACCTCCCAACCCCAATCTGCAATTGATCATTTACCAACTAAACCCACACTCATTATTTCTCAGGCAATCCCAAGAAACCCCCAACAGCTTCCAACATAATTTAGCTCTATGACAAAGAAAAATCACACAGAATTTCACACACAACTTTACACTCAATCCCTTTCTTCGTCAATTGGACTCTAAACTAATATACTCAAACCAGCATCTCCAAAGGAATGTTTTGATCTTACTCTGAATGGGAAGCTACCAAGTTACCTTCCACATGTTCAAGATTTCCTTATGATTGCTGCAATCACCCGTACTGAGCTCAGAATACCTTCAGTGCTTATTGATGGTGTTGTAGACTTCTTTGACAGAGAAAATGCCTGACCTGCACCAATCCCACACCAGATTATGTCTCAAGCTCACAGCATTCAGAGGAATGCCCTTAAGTCTTTGAACCCCNCCTTAGGTCTAGCTAACTTAACAACAAGTTATTTGGCAATTAATTTCCTACATCTCAACATCATGGACAAAAATAAACGAGATTAAATCACAACGGATTCCAGGTTGATGTCATACCAAATGGATTAATAGAAGATGTTAATACATATAAATATAAGTTGAATACAAAACTTAAAACAGTACAAACATATCAGGGATTGATCAACTGACCATTAACAACAAACACGAAGCAACACACATTCATCAACCCTATTCAGGCATTTCATCAAACATGTAATGTGCTTGATAAGGACAAACAAAAAATAAAAGAAACGTCAGCCAACAAATTCACCTACTCACATCAGATCAAATATTTTCCAAAACCATTAATTAAAAGGATGAACACCATAGGCAAGAAAAGGGAATTGTATAACAAAATCACCAGAAAATATTCGAGATCATGACGGAAATTTACAATCATATATCAAACAACGTTGCTTGTCTTTACATTTGGAGTACAAAATCACTATAACACCAACGCATTTCAAAAATACCTAGATGAATCGACCGCGCCTCATAAACATTTGATTGCATCTGTATCCATTTTGTACGTATGGTTCGTGAATCGTTCGAACAATTGTGTCTGCTGGAAGTATAGTTCTGGGATTTTGATGAGAAAGGGAATAAATTTATGGGAAGTCGATGAAGATGAGGTTGTCGTACAATGAACGAAGAGCAAGAATAATTATAAGAACAAAAAGATTTTTTTTGTTTTTAATTCGTATGATGATCAGATGATAAATAATACAAAAGTTGAGGATGTAATCATATGTTATTGTAATTGTAGGATTGTTAGACAAATAAGCTAAATAAATGTCCTTCAAAGTAAATACAATTAAGATTTTATAATTAATTTATGTTTAAATTTAAAGTAAGGGTATTATAGGTTTTTTGCCATGTACGAGGTGTACGAGCCATGTACGGGGCAATTCATGTACGAGGCAAATTCTATTTTGCCTCGTACATTGAATATGTGGTTGATATTCAATCTTGAAACAATCTAATGGTTAATAAGGGGGGTATCTGATGTTATGCACGTACGAGGGTACCCTAGAAGATCCCCTTTTTACATCATATCATTCTCCACCTTTTTCTCTCTCTCTAATTGCGTTTTTTTTTCTTCTTCTTCTCTTTTCTCTGTTTTTTTTCTTTTCGTCTTTTCTTCTCTCAAATCAACACAGTTCATCAATCCTATGCCCAGAAAAATAAGGATAAATTGTAGAAATATTCTTTTTCCCAATATATTTTGTGCCGAAGATGAAAATTTGGTACTCAATCTATGATGGAAGAGGAAGTCGGAAAGCTACACAACAATTCCCAATATATTTTGCCATCCACCTGCCCTCTTTTCTTTTTTTTTTTTTCTTTTTTTGTTTTNTGTGGTTTTTCAGCCCATTAATTGTGCGTGGTCTTTTGCGGCTAAATCTATATATATATATATACATATATATATATATATAATGAGAATTACCATTTACTAAAAATAGTAGCAAAAAATTTAGGAAAAACATTTATTGCATACCATTTTTGGAAACTTTTTAAATATATGCATTAATTGCTTCCATATACAAGTTTTCAAATAATATCAAATAAGATATGATAAAAAAATTACTTAAACAAGTTTATTAATATCTACAATATTTTCATTGATATTTGTTATAATAAATTACAAGATTGATTTTTCGTGATTCGTGTTGATAATAATTTGGTCAACATAAATATTATTTTATTAATATTTGTAATACTTTCATTGATATTAATTATAATAAATTACAAGATTGATTTTCATGATCCATGTTGATAATATTTTGGTCAAGATAAATATTACACCTTATTTTAAATTCTAACCATAATATTAATGTTTTTTCACAAATATTAACTTTTTATCCAAAAATATTTATGAAAAATCGTAACAAGTTAGGTAGAATTCTTTTTCCAAGTAATCAGACAAAATCAAGTTGGTGAATTTCTTTGCCAATATATTTTTTTCTTAAGCTTTATTTTGTTAAGTATAAAAAATAAATTGTTTTTCAAATTAATGTAATTTACCTTTTAATAGATAATGGCCAGATACATTAAATAGTGTTAGGAATGGTAAAAAATTAAAATTGAAGTATATTAACTATTTTTAGAATTTATTTGTATATTATTGGCACCCATAATTTTTTTTTTTATTTTGATTTATTTCTATAATTAAATTCTTGTAAAATATATTTTTATTGCAGAGTATGCTAAATAAACTATAAATCCTTATAATGCGAATTAGAAAAATCTTGGATTGAGTTTTTGTCATTTTCTAAATCAAAGTTGTTTAATTAGTATACAAAATTAAATTCTAAAAAAACATGTGTATATTTTGTAAAATATTTATACACTATTTAATTTTAAATTTATTTATATATGTTAAATTACTTACATAAATAAATAGTACTAATGTGCATTAAATATTTTTCATTACATAAAATAAAAAGAAAGAGAAGACGTACAACTTTTATAACTTCAAAAATAATAATGACATTATAAGACAACAAAGTAGTTTATAATAAAATAATAATTAAGTATTATATGGTGAACAATAATAAGTAAAATTATTATTTTCTCTTATATTAAGGAATAAATATGTATATTAAAAACAAATTTGAAAAAAAAAAAAGGGAGGAAAAAACTGAAACTCACAAACCGTTTGCCAAAAATTGAGAAAAAAAAAATATTTAAAAATCGGATCTAGCCTCTCCACTGAGCACAGATCAGAGTCGAAACCTTTCCGACCACCCGCTCCTCTCGCGCCAACCATTGCATCTTCTGATTGGTGAGAGAGAAATAGGGTAATTTTGGCTCTCTTATGAATATGAAATGAAATTGATGAAGTATTTGGATTTTGGTTCAGTGTGGTGCGTGGAAGAAATTTGGCAAATGGAAAATTGGGGATAAGAAGAGAATTGCCGAACAGGAAAGAGCAACTATTGAAGAGGAGATTTAGAGTGTATGGTCTCTGCTCCAAAAGAAGAATAAGAAGAAGNAAAAAAAAAAAAAGAAGGAAAGAGAAGAGAGAGAAAAAGAGGAAGATACACATAATAAAAAGTCACAATTAAATAAAATTACCTGCCACTACATCCTTCAATTTTGTTTAATTATAATAATGTTAATGCATCAAGTCCTTCAAATTTGTTTCATTATACATAATGTTAACGCATCAATTTGTCAAATGTTAATTTTATTTAAGTTTTGTGACCTTTTATTATGTGGAGTAATCTGCTTAAGTTTTGAATCGAGTCTCTCCAATTTATTTGAGTTTTATTATTCTTTGAGTGAAATATTGACCGCAGTATGAAATGTACGTGGTTTTTTTGGTTTTTTATTTCCCTAATATTTTTCTTAGTAAAATGCAACTTCGAGTTCATCAACATTCACATACATCTTACACATACATTAGTTTATGCATGCATCCTCGGATCTTTATTAATACTGCAATAACATTATTTTTGCACAATTTTTTGCATTGGCTTAATTATGATGTTCGGAGAGTATTGTATTTGATTTTTGACTATTATTTGTTTGTATTACATAGACCGTGAGAGTGTTTGGTTCGCCTGCTTGTTTTCGGTCACTTCGTGATGTATAAGAATAAGGTTTTACAATCATACGTTTATTTACTTTAGCTTTCTTGTATTTGCATAATTCGTATAGTAAGTTTTTGGTTCTTTGGGTATGTATGCTTTGTTAGTATCATGTTGGTTTGTTGAATTCCAAATTTTTGGAGGCAACTTTGATATGTCTATGTTTTCGTCACNATTGCAACTCCGTCTGGATGCTTAGTTTTTCATTAATAAAGGTATATATTATTGTTATTTTTTACCGTTTTTATTTAGCGATCTTTGTGTAACCTTTTATTCAGTAACAATAGCACCAAAATATAAATTAAGCAGTTGATATCACATTAACTCTAAACATTCCCTTTACAAAAAATTTTTTACACCAATATGATGAATAAAAAGTTTAAAAAGTTCTATATGAAGTTTTCTTTGAACATATATAATAGGGCCATGTCGGCTGTGCTTAGCCCTCTAGTGATAATAAATAAAAAGACGAACACGTAAATAAGAAATAGAGTGACTATAGTCTATGAATTCAAGAATTTTCCATGCAAGACACGCGTCTAAAATCAAGTGAGTGACGGATGGCCCACTTACTTTTCTTCTTTCTATTCTTTTTTATATTAGGAACTATGGTTTGATTGTTTTATAATGATTTAATAAAAAATTAATTAATATGCATAATTACTAAAATATTATATTTAGAATATAATTAAAAAATGGAAAATATTAATTGGCATTTTTATGACATTACTTATTATTTTATAATTTTAAATTATTGAATTATAAACTTTAATGCTTATTCTAATTAATTTTATATTTATTTTAACATAAATAACTTACTTTATTACTTTTATCTTGTTCGATCAATGTTTGTTAGCGTTCGTTTTACTTTTAAAATAGCTCGGTTTCACTTGTTCTTTTTTCAACAACACATCTAGCTCTTCTATACCATAAAATGGAATACAAATTTGTTTTTCAAATATTAAAATAATTCAAGTTTTATTTCAATGGAAATAACATACTTTTATTTCAATGTTGTTCGAGAAATGTTTGTTGGCGTTCATTTTACTTCTAAAAAAACTCATTTTCACTTGTTTCTGTTTCGACAACACATTTAACTCATCTTATAATATACAATTGAATTAACTTTTTTTTTTCTAAATACTGAAATAATTCTAACTTTATTTTAACTGAAATACCATACATATTATCGGGCGGTGGATATTAAAATTTAGTTTTCAGCTTTATGTAAGTTATATTTTTCGTAATTCTTTTTAAGTAAAAACCTTACATCGGCGTGTAATAATTAACACTCTATAAATATAAATAGTGCGATATAATTATATATAACTATATTATTTTGTATATATTTTTATGATAAATATATGAAACATTTAATATTGAATGTCAAATTTTGATAATCGGGGGAATCAGGGGTGCGGTCCCAAAACCAATTGGTGGAAGGAGGAGTAGCTCATTAGACTTATAAAGTGAGTCTATTTTTCATGTATGAACGATGTGAGACATTGACAAGTGATATTCTAACATTGAATAAAAATAAAAAGTTGAATTATAGTTTTAACATATTAATAAGAGAATAAAAGTATAATATTAACTAAAAGTAAGTAGAAAATATATCGATCCATTAAAAATGAGATTTATGAGTTTAGCAAATTTAGAAGTGTAATAGTAAAAATAAAACTTTAGATGATGTGACATGTTAAAATGGTAAAAGGATGTTTACGGTTTTGCTATGGAGCCATCGGATGGCTCGGCTTATGGAGTCATCCATAGTTATCACTTATCCACAAATGATGTATTGACACGTGTCCTGCAATAAATACACATTGAACACGTGTCAATACATAAAGTTATGGATGGCTCCATAAGAGAACCATCCGATGGTTCTATAGCATTTCTGAGGATGTTTATACGTTGATAAAGATTTTTCCTTTCCTCTTTATTTTTGTATTGTTTAATAATGAATTCTATGTTGTGCATAATTTGTGTGCATAACGTTACCTGTATATTTATGTTAAATATTTGTAATGTACGCCCATGAGGTTATACTTCTGACACATTGTACAGTATTACTTTACCAGAATTACATTCTTTTTTTGTTGGGGGGTCCCACACATATTTTCTTACTTGTCCAAGGTAACTTGTGCACCGCCTCATATTCATTCTGTTGCCTATGTTCATCTAGGTCTGATTAGGGGTGATCACGGAATTGGTTTGGCTTTAACTTAAATAATGACCAAATCGGACCTAACGGTTAATTTTTTTTCTTGTTCATAATTGGACCGGTTTTATTTTTTAACCGATCACAATCCGGACCGCATTAGACGGTCCGGTTTGGCGGTTAACCGGTTAAATCCAAAATCCTTATTTTGGGCCTTCAATTTTTATTTTTTTCATTTTGGGCTTAATGTTTATTTTTCAATTTTGAGTCCAAAAGAGATTATTTGAGCATAAAAATTAAAAAAACAACAATAATAAAATAAAAAATACACAATTCGTCCCATAAGCATAAAAATACACATTTCGTGACTTTCTTGTTGAGTATATATATTTTTTGTAGTTTTCAATATTTACCGGTCCGGTCCGATTAAATCGACGGTTTACCGCAGGTAATCCGTTAACCGGACCGGTTATTCCGGATTTTTAAAAAAATTAATCACCGTATTTTTTAAGATTTTTTTAACTGACTATTTAACCGATCCGCGATCCGAATTGATGGTTTATTCCGATTAAAATCGGACCGTGAACACCCCTAGGTGTGATCATCTACATTCAATTTGTTGTGGGGGTTTATTTAAGATAGTGACCAAAAAATAAAAATAAAAAGAAAATTACAAAATAAAAGTAGAATTTACGTTTAAATTTCTGATTGGACGATTTTAGCACTGTAGCAAAATCCTAAAACTTATTCCGCTTTTCGTCCACTCGGCGCCTCTTCATTGGCGTGGGCTCCGGCCCAACGCGACTAACAGCGTGGATTTTTTCCGGATTTCACACACAAACCAATGTTTTGGTTAAAAATCTATTTATTTTTTATTATAATTATTTTTTATTATATATAACTGATTACTTCCTTATAATTAATTTAATTTAATTATGAAAAACATTATAACTATTGCATTAATCATTTTTTGAATAAATAAATAAGTAGAAGATTTTAAATTAATAATAATTTTTTTTATCAAAATTTTCAAAGTTTTAGAAATTATATATATTCNACTAAAACGATAATTCTCTTTTCATAAAATAACAAATGAACAAAATTTTAGTTATGCAATAACTATCATATAATATAATATAATGTTATTTTCTATTGATTCTTTCAAGTCTGTAAACAAAAATCCTACTAGTCAATTCAGACCATCGTTCAGAATACTTGACTAAAAACTAAAATGGTAGTTATAATCTCCATTCATAAAAATATTTTTGTTTTAGGATAGATTTTCAGTTGTAAATAACTTTCATTTTATACTATTTTTATATTATATACATATAAATACGCTCAAAGTATGGCTAATTACTTTTACCTGTATTTAATATATATTAACTAAGAATATCAATTTATATACATTATAACCTCTACTGTTAATTTAAAATTTACATTCATGGCATTAAAAATAAATATTCTTGTTTAGTAATCGTTCAGGATACTTGACTAAAAACTAAAATGGTAGTTATAATCTCCATTCATAAAAAAAAAATGTTTCAGGAGTTACTTTTACCTGTATTTAATATATACTAGTGTGTGGCCCGTGCGATGCACGGAAAAATAATATTGCGATTGTATTATAAATTAAATATATAAAAAGCATTAATCATGATTCATCCATTGTTTTAAAATTAAATCGGATTGAACACAGTCCGACCGGATGGACTGAGAACTGGTTTATAACCAGTCTAGTTCGCTTGAATAAAATATTTACTCTCGAATACGTCAACACCAGTCGGTTGGACTGGTAGGCTCGATACGATTTTCTAATAAATTTTGTTATATTTAAAATTATTTTAATAAAATTACATATTTAAATAAAATAGAAATTTATAAGTCATTTATCAATTAGTTTAAACATTTGAATTTATAAATTGCTAGATATTTAAGTAACACATTTTATTTAAATTTATCACAAAAAGTACTATATATATATATATATTAAAATGTTTATAAATTAAAATATGAACAAACTACAAATGATTTAATAAAATAGCTTGATCGTTTCGACGATGGTCCAGTTCTGAATACCTTATATTTACTGTACATTAATAAATATTATAATAAAATATTATTTAATTCACATAGATATTAATAAAATGATGTATAAATATTCATAAATTATAAAACATGTTTTCATAAAAAATATTATTAATACGATTATTTGAAGTTTGGACTATATCACATTCACGTAATAAAATATTTTCAATATAAAGTTTATATTTAGGTTCAATAATCGATTTGGTGTGGTCGAACTCATACATAACTTAGTCACCTGGGACCAACCAAGTTGTGTCAAGGTTTTTTACTATTTTAAATATCACCTAAAAGTAATTCAATCAACCTGTACAGTACCCTAATTCAATAACCCGATTGATCCGAATAAATTTTCTTATTTTCTTTAAATATATTTAATTTTATGAAATAAAAATATTTTATGGTTCATATAATAAATGTTTACACCAAATGATATTATTTTAAGATTATAAATTATATATCTAAAGATGAATTAATTATTTTTACTTTATGCATATTAATAAAAAATAAACATAGTAATTTTTAAAATACTAAGATTAACTGATTGATTTTGCAATTTAAATAATATTTAGCGTTCAATATTTCTTTTAAAGGCACAAATATAAAGACCGAGATTCTAAAACTTTGGTTATATTTTGAATTGAGATTTTATATATATAGAGACCGAAATTTAAATATTGTTCGTTGTTTCTAAAAAAAAAGATAAAAATAAAAACATACACACTTAATAAATTTTAGCCGAATTTTTTAAATAATAAAATAAATTAAAGTCCGAAATTTAAGGTAGCATTTAATGTTGTATGATTTTTAAAGAAAAAAATAATAATAAAACTTACTATTTATAGGCTGCATTAAATTCTTATCTATTTTTTTGCTATTATTTTTAGTAAATGGTAATTCTTATTATATATATATAGATTAACTAAGAATATCAATTTATACACATTATAACCTCTACTGTTAATTTAAAATTTACATTCATGGCATTAAAAATAAATATTCTTGTTTAGTAAGAGTATATTTTGGTAATTCAAAATGTTCAAGAAATAACTCTTATTATAAAGATAAACTATAAATGATGTCAAGAAAAGTCATATATATAAAAAGTACATGTTTTTCAAAGAGAGCAACATATGATTATCTAAATTATTTGGTACTTACATTGCTTACATTTTGCACAATCGTCAAAAGATGTCAAAAAAAAATCTGATTGAATATTTACACTTTCATGAATATTAGTTGCCTACTCTATATAGGTAATCGATCCAATATATTAACTAAATTTACATAATGTATATATATATATATATATATATATATATGTGTGTGTGTGTGTGTGTGTGTGTGTAAATATCCTAATAAATAATATATAACATTAAAATAATTAAGTAGCATGTATTTTAAAATCAAAATGTTGATACCATATATCCTTACAATTTTTAAAAAATCATAAATTAATTATTAATTTGTCAAAATTTTGTATTTGAAACTTAAATTTTAAAAATTTAAAACAATTATATACATATTAGTCAAATATATATATATATTATATTATATATATATATATTATATCACAAAAAATTAATCAATAATATATTAAAATTTATAATAATATTAATAATTATTAACTAAAATTGTATTTTTCATATTACACTCTCGTGTGTAATAATGTCTCATGTATTTATTGCATATGGATTACAAAAAAAAGTAAAAAATAAAAATATTATGATATTAATAAGTAAAAATATAATTTATATACAATCAATTAAAAAATGTAAGTTAACTGTGTACTGTTATATTATGACATTGATGTCCTTAAATACTGTGTTTAGTATGAATATTCTGGCAATTTAAAATGTTCGAAAAATAACTTCTTATTCTGAATATAAATTAAAAATGATGTCAAGAAAATTATATATATAAATGAAAGTTCATTTTTTTCAAAGAACACAATACGATTCTCTAATTCATATCGTACTTAAATAATCGTACATCTTGCACAATAGTCAAACGATGTCACAAAAAATTTCTAAATGAATCTTTACTCTTTCATATATGTTTGTTGCTTACCCTATATAGATAATTATTATAATATATTAATTAAATTTAAATCATGCCATGGTTTTGAAAGAATTATACTAACAAACACACACACACACACTCTTAATTTTTTTTAAATGTTATTCATTGTTTTATTATATAGTAGTTTTTATCGTTATACATCGCTTAATAAGTTTTGTGCTTTTTAAAAATTGACTTCTTTAATAAAAAAATGTTATTTAAAATAATTATTAAACTTTCCTTTAGTGAAAGACACCGTTTAACTAAACTATGTAGTACACTAGTACATAAGTTACAGATTTTTAATATAATAAAATAAATTTTGATATTAGTTAACATTAATATTTTTTCTAATATCTATTATTATATTCAAATATTTTAATGATAGAAATTAAATATAAATATGGATAAAAATAATAAAATAAAATAAAATATGATTTCTATTGTTTAAAAAAAAAAGTAAAAGATTTATATTCTTTTTCACTATGTTGATCACTTCTTGATTTTGTTGCAAGTGTTTTGTTTGCATGTACAATTACGAAAATAGAGTAAAAATATCATCTATACTTAACATTTATCCAAAATAGTAGGTCAAATTATGGTCAATGTCGGATTTGCATTAAATATTTTCCAAAACCGGTAAATTTTTGTCCTTTTCACACTTCTCATTAATTATGTCATTTTTACACTTCTCATTAATTATGTCCTTTTCACACATCTAATTAAATCATTCCATATGAGCTTTTATCGTTAAAATGTATAGCGATCTGTTATGACCTTATCCCATTGATATTTCCATAAAGCGTCCTTATCGCGTTCTATTTTTTGGTAACCACTCTATATCAATAACCGGATATTTGGTTAATGATAGCACACGTCTTTATTTCAAGGAGCGGATATTCTTTGACCTTTAATTAATCTGAACTGATTGCCTTGACTTTTCAATTTATAAAAACTCTTTTTTTTAAAAACTCTTTTTTCATCGCACGTTGGTTTTTTCCTGAAGAAACCCGTTTTTAGTCACGACCAATTATATATTGCTGCTTCGCGTGTAAATAATAGAAGGGGTTGAAAATATTAGTTTGTGATAATGAGGAGTTACCAAATAATCAAACTCATAATGTTGTGTACAAGGAGGTTTTTAATAATTTATGATTGTTACCGAACTTTTTATGATTCAACAATGTTCCTATCCATTTTATTGATTTCAATTTCGATCCTAATGCACTAGAGATTATATTATTCTTCCAAATTTTACATCCCGTGCATCACACGAGTTACGTACTAGTTTAAAGCAATTATGTTATTGTAAAACTAGTACAGAGCCCGTGCGATGCACGGGGTGCACAATTTTAAGGCTATTTATCCAGGCTTATAATTATATACATGAATAAAGAAAAATGTACGGGATATATATAGTACGTGACCCGCGAAGCACGAGATATATTTATTTGGAGAATATTATATTATGAGATGCAATATTCAATAAAAGTTTATAATACGCAAGAAAATTGTACAATGTTCAATAAAAGTTTTATAATATTCAAGTGGAGTCTTAAAGTCTCTTGTACATTAAGACTACTGACAAAATAATATTTGATCAATGAGTTTCCTTTCCTTGTAACCAAATTGTGAATGTGATTTGAGGAGTACAACAAATCAATATATAGCTGACTTGCTTTTTTCATTGTAGTTTTTTTTCTTTTTTTTTTTCTTTTATAATGAATTTAAAGATATTCTAAAATATAGCAAAAATTAATTTTTTTTATTACAATTAGGAATTTTACTAAATATAAGCCCTCAATCTATAGTGTTAATCAACATTTAAGTCTAAAAAGTGAGGAATTTTTACCTCTTTTAATCAACGTTTAAGTCTAAAAAACAATAGAGTTATTATAAGTTTTTTCCTACATCTTTTAAAACATTAAATATGAGTATGTTATGGCTACTCTCATTGGGGAGCGATTCTATTCTCTCATTGGGGAGCGATTTTTTCTTCTTCTTCATTCGCCATTTACCCGCTATTGGATTCAGTCTGTTATTTTTTTCATTCACATTCTTCCTGATTATCTTGACACAGTCTGTTTCTGCTGAGTTTTTGCTCAAGCGGGAGCTAGGGTTCTTGCACATGGGTTCACCAAAGTGTATCGGGCAAGATGAAGATCTGGCGCAACGTTTAAAAGGATTTTCACTCTCTGAACGAGAACATAACTTCATAGACATCGCACAAGACGACATTAAAATCAGTGACGAGGAATGTCAGCGCAGTCTCTTTGGTAGAATCATCGGAGACAGAAAAGCAAGCTGGTTTGGTCTCAAACGTACTATGAGTCAGATCTGGAGGTTGCAACAGACGATGGAAGTTAAGGAACTTGGACACAATTATTTCCAATTCATTTTACAGAGCAGGGAAGACCTAGAAAGAGTTATGAAAGTGGCTAACTGGGTCTTTGACAACCAGTACCTTGTGCTCACAGAATGGAAACAAGGACTTACCATCAAACACAAAGCATTTCAGGAACTGAAAATGTGGGTCCAGGTATTCAATGTTCCTCTAAACTGGCTTAGTATTGATATTGGTCTGAAAATTGGGTCAGTTTTTCAAGCGGTCAATAATGTGGTTGTGGTTGGGGCTGGCAATCATGGAGGAAGAATTCTAAGACTATTGGCCTCAGTTAATTTGAATGAACCACTCCCAAGATGTGCTATCCTGAGATTAGGAGGTGAAGTTGTTAATGTTGGTTTCAAATATGAGAAATTAGTTAATCACTTCCATTATTGTGGTTATATAGGCCATTTAGACCGCAGTTGCTCTAAGAGAATGGAGGACATCTGAAATAAATCAGTTCTAGAGGGACAATTTGGAGACTGGATGAGAGCAGCTGATGGCTACCATTGGGCAGGACAAAACTCTTCTGACACAAGAAGCCCCTTGAAATCAGATAAACCTTCCTCTCCTGTTCATGAAACACCCCTACCAACTTCAAGTAGCCAGGTGGCAGATAGCCATCAAATTCAACAGTTACCCACAGTGTCACAACAGTTACCCACAGTGCCATACCCTATCTCCTCTGAACCAGAACAAACCTCCTTAATCCCCTCAGAGGCCTTAGATATTATTCCCCAGCAGACTTCTATTGAACCTTCCAACCCCTCAACACTGATGATAATCACACATTCTCCAAATTTCACACCCTTAGATAAACCTAATAGCATGGAATTTGAACTAACTCCCATTCAATCCAATCACCATCAACCAGTTCCTCAGCTGAAACAAAGCAAAGCCAAACTGTGGAAAAGGTCTGCTGCTAAAGAGGGCAGACTGTTAAGGCAGGAAGAAGGATCATCTCAACAAATCTCACACATCAAAGGAAAAAGAACAAGAGAAGATATTGCAACTCATCAAACAGATCAAGATGATTCTCCTCAAATAGCTTCTCAGGAAAAGAATAAGAAACTGAAAAGTTCACCATCAAAGGTGGGGGTGGCCAGCCTTGAATGGCACCCAAGTGACCAATGCTAGCTGTGGTGTGGAACTGTAGAGGGCTGGGTAGGCCCTCTACGGTTTCCCAAATCAGGGAGTCATGTAGGACTCACCACCCAGCTTTTGTTTTTCTCTCAGAAACTATAAAACAATCTGCTTTTGCTAAGTCAGTAGCTAGGAAGCTTGGTTTTGATAATAGATGCACAGTGGTTGATCCCATAGGAAGCAGTGGAGGCCTTGTTCTGCTATGGTCTGAGGAGGTCCAAATTCACAATATGGTCAGCTCTGATTTCTACATTGCCGTAGAATTCTCCAGAGACTCAGCTGACAGAACCTGGGGGGTCTTTGTGTACATAAATACCTGTCATCAAATCAGGATTGACCAGTGGAAAACCCTCCAAATGGATAGGAACAAATGGGGATCAAAGTGGTTTATAATTGGAGATTGGAATGAGCTACTTTTCAAGGAAGATAAGAGAGGTGGGATTCCAAGAACTGAGAGAAGTTTGCAAGGATTTCGAGATTTCATTAACAATATGGGGATTGAGGAACTCAGTATGGTGGGATACAAATATACATGGTGTAACAACAGAATTGCAGAGGGTATGGTGGAAGAAAAACTTGACAGAGGTTTTGGCACCTTGGAGTGGATAGCAGAATTTCCCAATGCCCACATTACCACCAAGCCTAGAAGTGGATCAGATCATGCAATGCTCATTCTCAGCTCAGGACAAAAAAGAAAGAACAAAAAGCCGCTTCCACTTTGACAAAAGGTGGCTCACTCATGAAGGCTTCACTGAGGTGGTGGAGACAACATGGTCAATTCCTGCTAATGGTACTCCATTCTTCATTCTCAAGGAGAAAATAAAGAACACCAGAATGGCACTACTTCTCTGGAGTGCTAAATTCAAATCTCACAATCAATCCCATATTGACTGTTTTACCAAAAAGCTCGAAATTCTGCAAGAAGGCACACTATCAGACCATTAGGCAGAGTGGAACTCTACAAGGAAAGAACTGAAAAGTGCTCATAGAAAGGAGGCGCTTTTTTGGCAACAAAAGGCTAAATCTGTATGGATAAAAGAGGGAGACAGGAATACCAAATTTTTCCACGCATATACCTCAGTAGAAGGAAACAAAATGCAATCACAAGGCTCCTCACCTCCACCAACAGAGAATGCACTACCTCTCAGGAGATTCAAGATCACATAGCAGAATTCTATTCCTCTCTTTTCTCCACAGAAGGCTCATGGGGAGGGGATTCAATGTTGCACCTGATTCAGCCCTCAATTTCCTCTGAGATGAACCAGATTCTCCTCAATCAGGTAGAGGAGATGGAAATTAAAGAAGCCCTTTTTAGCTTAAGCTCAGACAAATCACCCGGGGAGGATGGTATGACAGCATTATTCTATCAACACTTTTGGAATGTGATTAAATCTGATCTGATAAGTGTTGTGGCTAGCTTCTTCTCTGAAAAGGGCTCATTGCTTAAATACTGGAATCACACAGTCATTACATTAATTCCCAAATGTTTCAACCCAGAAACTCTCTCTCAATTCAGGCCAATTAGTCTCTGCACAGTGGTGTAAAAAATTCTTTCAAAAATTTTGGCTCTGAGACTTCAATCATGCTTGGAATCTTGTATTAGTTCTTCTCAATCTGCCTTCCTTAAAGGTAGACAAATTTTTGATAATATCATCATTGGGCAAGAAGCTTTTCACTTTTTGAACAGACACTCATCTGGCAAAAACTACTTTATGGCTCTGAAGCTTGATCTTATTAAAGCATTTGACCGAGTAGAGTGGCTTTGCATCAAGAAAATTATGCTGCAAATGGGATTTCATCAGGATTGTGTGCATCTAATCATGATTTGTATATCCTCAAGCACTTTCTCTTTCAAAGTCAATGGTGCTGTAGGTGGATTTGTGACTCCTTCAAGAGGTATCCGGCAAGGAGACCCTCTTTCACCCTACTTGTTTATAATTGTTGCTGAGATGCCTTCTGCTTTGGTTTATAATGTTGTGGCATCTGGAGATTTAATTGCATTGAAGTTGTCTAGAAATGGCCCACCCATCTCTCATCTACTCTTTGCAGACGATTCCCTCTTTTTCTATAGAGCCAGTAATGATCAAGCCACCATCATTCTTAACCTGCTTGAGAGATACAGAATTTTCACTGGACAAAAGGTCAATCTGCAAAAATCAGCAATATTCTTCAGCAGGAACACACCTCATAATCTGCAAGAGAGAATTTGCCTTACCCTGCAAGGCATCACTGCACATAGATCCACCAGGTATCTTGGGCTTCCACTAGGGATTGGTAAATCTAAAATGGAAGCCTTTCAATTCATTTTGGATTCAGTGAAGTCAAAGCTGCAAAAATTGGAAGTCTAAACTCCTTTCTCAGGCTGGTAAAGGGATTCTCTTAAAAGCAGTTATTCAATCAGTACCTGTTTACTCCATGTCTTGCTTCAAACTTCCCTCAACTCTCTGTGCTGCTATCTCATCACTCTGCTCTAACTTCTGGTGGAGTAAAGGAGAAAACCAAGATAGAGGTATCCACTGGAAGGCATGGAATTTCCTTACTCTACCAAAAGAAGAAGGAGGCCTAGGCTTCATTGACATCAAAAACTTCAATATTGCTCTCATTTGTAAATAATTATGGAGGATCACAACTCAACCTCATCTTCTTGTGAGCAGAATTTTAAAAGACAGGTACTTTCCCCATTGCTCTATTTTTAATGCTGTGAAGTCTCATAATTGCTGTTGGATCTGGTCAAACTGGCTGGAAGTGCTGCCAAGTTTTGCCAAAGGATTTGCTACTGAAATTAGGAATGGGGAATCCACAAGGTTGGATGATGTGAACTGGGTGCCTACCTTACTGAGTCAAAGCCAAAGCTGTTGGATATAGCCAGAGACCATATTTGTTGGGTCAAGGAGCTCCTCAATGACACTGGGAATGGCTGGAATACCTGGCTTGTCCAACAGCTGTATAATGAAGCTGACAGTGCAGCTATTCTGAGAATCAACACTCTCAAACCAGGGCACCAGGACAGACACTTTTGGAAAATGGACACAAAAGGGAAATTCTCTGTAGCTAGCACCTACTCTTACCTCACCAAGCAGAAGCTAATTGCTATGGACATCCCTGAAAGTAGCTCTAATTCAGGCAGATATCACAACTCTCCATTTGCCAAATGTTGGCAATTGAAAATTCATGGCAAAGTGAAACTATTTTTGTGGAAATGTATATCCGGGGCATTACCTGTCAAAGCAAACCTGGCTCGAAGAGGAATGCAAGTAGAGATCATTTGTCAAAGCTGCGGGGAAGCACCTGAAATAGTGGAACATGTCTTGTTTCATTGTCCAAAAGCAGTCAGAATCTGGGAGCTCTCACCTGTAACCTGGGCTGGCCTTCCATCTATTACCTCATTCAAACAATGGTGGAACCATATTGTAATGCCCCATTTATTTATGGTTTATGTGAAGTATTATTATTATTATTATTATTATTATTATTATTATTATTATTATTATTATTATTATTATTATTTTTATATATTAATTATTGTTTGCCAATTTGAATGTCTAAATATTATATGTCTAATTGTCAATTAACTGCTAATTGTATATTTTGATTAATAATATTAGTATTTTAAATCAATGTACGTATTTAATTTATATTGTCCGGAGTTTTGTTCTTTTATCATGCGATCGATTGGAACTGTCGAAATTAGTAATCGGAGAACCCGAGCCCAAAAGCTGGATTTATTTTCGTGTGATTGAATCGGGCCCGAGAGCCGAATATATTAACGTGTGATTTTATCGAGCCCGAAAATACCCGCGTGAACCAAAAACCGAGCCCGTGGGCCGATTTATTTTGAAATCCGGCTCACAACTCCAAAAATCTGGCCCATAAGCTCAAACTCGCCGGTTTTCCGTCTCCTATTTTTGTGTAAAATTCTTGTGGGGCAAGACAATTTTTTTTAACCTATTTTCAATTGTGCATATATATGCACAGAATCTGTATCTATAATTTTTCTCTTTGGAATAGCAAATTGCCGCAGTCTCTCAATCTCCTCTCTCGTCAATCAGATCTGCTCCTCTCTCTCTGTCTCTCGCTCGTTAGCGATCTCAACAAGAGAAGCCGCAGCTTTTCTCTCCCCTCATCTCCTCTCATCGCGTCGCGCTCTTCATCATTCGCGGTTGTGAACCAGCAACGGATCTTCACGGAGGGCCAGCCAACGGCAGCCATTGGTTTTCACAGCGACGGTCGAATCTCCAGCCCGCCATCACCGTGCGCTGATTTCTTTCCCTCCGGCGAGCCACCGTGCAGCGATTCCTCCTCAGCGATCAACCAACACGACGCAACCCTCCTCCGCTGCAACTCGTCGCGTATCAGCACCTCCACCCCGACTTCCGCCGACGAGCTGCTGCATCCTCCGACGACGACGATGACCCTGCTGCACCACCTCGAGAAGCTTTTCCCGGCAAGCAGCACCTTCTCGCCGTTGTTGCTCTCAACCCTCCGGTGACTTCGTGTTTGCGAGCAGGCCCCTTCCGGCGAACTCTCCTCCTGCAGCTCCCTTTTTCCGGCGAGCCGTAGTCTTCTTCCTCTCCGAACCAGCAGAAGCTCCGACGGGTCTCCTCGGCCATCGCAGCAACCCCGCAACCGAGAAGGACCACCGCTGCTCTTTCCTCGGCGAGCCGCGCGTAGCCGTCGAGCCCCGTCGAGCCGTTCTCTTTCGTTTGAACCTTCTCGCTCGTTTCCCGAGAACGGTACCTCGTCGTTTTTCCGTCTCGTTTTATTCGTATATGTTTTATTTCGTTGAATGTTTTCGTATAGTGCTCGTTGATTATTGATGTGAATTTGTGCGTGTTAAAAATTAATGCTCATTTTCTAGAAACTAATATTGATGCTCATTAAAGAAATTAGTTGGAAGTTAGTAAGAATTAGTTGGTTAGATATTAGTTAGCTGTTGAAATAAATAAATTAGTTGGTTGTTAAAAAAAAAAAAAAAAATAATGATATGTTAATCCAAAGAGCAATATATATATATGTGTGTCATGCGTGTAGATGAGGAGCAATAGGAATTCATAGATAATATATATTTTGTCTCTATCATTCCTCAACATATTTATTTTCTCATATTATTAAATAAACATAATTGTTCTCTATTGTTCCACAAATCTCAAATATCATTCTCTAACTACAATTATAAATTATTTAGATACCAACAGTGGTATCAGAGCCCGGTTGCATCAATAGCTGGGCGTAATTCTTATTCATATCCTCCTATTTTTACATATCTTGTCCAAATACCCTACTTTCATATATTCTCTTACTTCCATATAGCCTACTAAATTTCTAAAATGGCCACTTCCCAAAACACCCATCAAATACCAATTCCTATTTTTTCCGGCGAAAATTACAACTATTGGTCCATCAAAATGAGAACATACTTTATGTCTCAAGGTCTATGGAATATTGTCGAGAACGGGTATACTATCCCCGATGACATATCCACTTTGTCTACGGCGGACGAAGAAAAATTCGACCGGGAGAAGGAAAAAGACAGTTTGGCTCTTTTTACACTACAAATGGCCATGACGGAGTCCCTGTTTCCAAGAATTAGCGGAGCACAAACATCAAAGGAGGCGTGGGATACTCTAAAGGAAGAATATCAGGGTAGTGACAAGGTACGTCATCTAAAATTACAAACTCTAAGAAGAGATTTGGAAAATATGAAGATGAAAGAATCTGAGACCATAAAAGATTACTACACTAGATTAAGAGAAGTAGTAAATCAACTGAAAGCATATGGAGAAAATATCACTGACAAAAGGGTGGTAGAAAAAATTCTAATTACTCTACTAGCCAAATATGATCCTATCGTCACGACGACTGAAGAAACTAAAGATTTGGATCATTTGTCAGTGACAGAATTAATAGGTTCACTTGAAGCCTATGAGAAAAGACTGAGTATGCGTGAAAATGATACAGTCGAAAACGCATTTCAGTCAAAACTAAAATTATGGTCTCAGAATTCTAAAATTGGGGGGAGAAAATTTGGAGAAAATAGCAAAAATAAAAATCAAGGTGGAAATTATAATAATCAACAAAAAGAAAAATATTTACCTTGTGGAGTTTGCAAAAAGACCAACCATCTTGAGAAGGATTGTTGGTACAGAGATAAACCACAATGTAAAAATTGTGGTAAATTCGGTCATGTAGAGAAAAATTGCCGCACTAAAAAATATCAAGCAAATTTCTCTGAAGAAAATGAAAAAGGAGAAAATTTGCTATTCTATGCAACACATGGAACTTCACAAGAGAAAAATGATATTTGGTTCATAGATAGCGGCTGTAGCAATCATATGACCGGAGATGAGAAAAAATTTAAAAATATTGATAGAACTGTAAAATCACAAGTTCGGTTGGGCAATGGAGATCTAGTAGAAGTTGAAGGCAAAGGCTCAATTGAGGTCGAGACCCAAAAAGGTACTCGTCTCGTTGATGATGTGCTGCTAGTACCAAAACTAGATACAAATTTACTCAGCATGGGACAAATGGTGGAAAGAGGATACAAGCTACTATTCAAAGACAACTCTTGCACCATTTATGACAACAAAAACATTCCCATAGCTGTAGTAAAAATGCAACAACGGAGAAACTTTCCGCTCCGTTGGAAATTCATAGAAGCAGCACTAAAAGCCGAAGAAGATCAATCCTGGCTATGGCATCGAAGGTTCGGGCACTTCAACTTCAACGGGCTAAAGTTACTCCATCAGAAAAATATGATGAAAAATCTACCGGCCATCCAAATGAACAACAATCTCTGCGAAAAGTGCATGGAGGGCAAACAACAAAGGAAACCATTTCCTTCAAGCCAAGAAGGAAGAGCCAAACAAATACTGGAGCTGGTGCATACGGACGTGTGTGGACCAATGAGGACGCCAACCTTCGAGAAGAACAGGTACTTCATCCTTTTCATTGATGACTACACAAGAATGACTTGGGTGTACTTCATGAAAGAGAGATCAGAAGTCTTCTCTATTTTCAAGAAATTTAAAAGCCTCGTCGAAAATCAAAGTGGAAGAAGAATTAAAGTACTTTGGAGTGATCGAGGTACAGAGTACACATCCAAGGAGTTCAACAAATTCTGCGAGGATGAAGGAGTCAACCATCAGCTAACTGTCGGCTACGCTCCAGAGCAAAATGGCGTGTCAGAAAGGAAAAACAGAACCGTGCAAGAGATGGCCAGGACAATGCTTGCGGAGAAGAACATGCCAAAAGAATTTTGGGCAGAAGCTGTGTACACTGCAGTTTATATACTCAACAGGTGCCCTACTAAAGCTGTCCAAAATAAAACTCCAATAGAAGCTTGGAGTGGACGAAAGCCATCAGCCCAACATTTACGAGTCTTTGGGAGTATTTGCTATGTTCACATCCCAAAGGAAAAGAGGCATAAACTAGAGGAGAAGTCCGAGAAAGGTATATTCCTTGGCTATGCGTCTCAATCTAAAGGATACAGAATTTACATCCTCAAGACTGGTAAACTAAGTATCAGTCGAGATGTCGAGTTCGATGAAAATGCTATGTGGAACTGGGAGGAAGAAAAGGTCGAATACCAAAATATCATGGTACCTGCATCCCGGAGGCAAAATATCATACCAGAAGAACCAGAAGATGAAGCAGAAGGTACACAATCACCTTCAACTCCACAACCCTCCAGTCCAAGGACATCATCACCATCAAGGAATGAACAGTCATCCCCTGAATCACCACCAAGAAAAGTACGGACACTCAGGGAAATCTACGAGACATGCAATTTTGCCACAGTGGAACCAGAGAGTTTTGAAGCAGCAGTAAAGCAAAAAGAATGGGTAAAAGCCATGGAGGAAGAAATCAAGATGATCGAGAAGAATAAAACTTGGGAGTTGGTTGATCTACCAAACAACAAGGAAGTCATTGGAGTTAAATGGGTCTACAAAACAAAGTTGAATCCAGATGGCTCAATTCAAAAACATAAAGCACGGCTGGTTGCTAAAGGATACTCACAACTTCCTGGGATCGACTACAACGAGACCTTCGCTCCAGTTGCTCGGCTAGATACTATAAGGGCTCTAATTGCTCTTGCAGCCCAGAAGAAATGGAAAATATACCAGCTCGATGTGAAGTCAGCATTCCTCAATGGCTATCTAGAAGAGGAGATCTATGTCGAACAACCTCAAGGGTTCGTGGCAGAAGGACAAGAAAATAAAGTCCTAAAACTAAAAAATGCGCTTTATGGATTGAAACAAGCCCCACGGGCTTGGTACAGCCGAATTGATGACCACTTCACCAGTCATGGATTCAAAAGAAGCGAAATTGAGCCAACACTCTACATCAAAACCCAAGGTAACACCAACAAACTCATTGTTTCTCTTTATGTTGATGATCTTATTTATACAGGGAACAATGAGAAGATGATTAAGGAGCTCAAAGAAGATATGATGAAGACCTTTGAGATGACTGACCTTGGACAAATGAGCTATTTTCTTGGCATTTAGGTAACCCAAGACGAAAACGGGATATTTATCTCACAGAGGAAATACACAAATAATCTACTAAAAAAGTTCAAGATGGACGGCTGTAAACCAGTGGCTACTCCCATGGTTGCAAACGAAAAATTCAGCAAAGACGATGGTACGCCAAATGCAGACGCATCCACATATCGAAGCCTGATTGGAAGCCTACTATATCTGACAGCCACAAGACCTGATATTATGTACGCGACAAGTCTACTGTCAAGGTTCATGCAAAGTCCGAGCCAAGTTCACTATGGAGCTGCAAAGAGAATACTGCGATATTTGCAGGGTACTAAAGACTACGGAATCAAATACGAATATAACGAAGACTCAAGACTGGTCGGCTACACAGACAGTGACTGGGCTGGATCAACTGACGATATGAAAAGCACCTCGGGCTACACATTTTCACTTGGCTCAGGCATATTCTCGTGGTCATCTAAAAAGCAAAATTGTGTGGCACAATCATCAGCAGAAGCCGAGTATGTCGCAGCAGCACTAACAACTAGTCAAGCTATTTGGCTTAGGCGTGTTCTTGGATATATGGGAGAACACCAAGAAAGTCCAACGAAGATATACTGCGACAACAAGTCAGCGATAGCAATGGCGAAAAATCCAGTACATCACAGCAGAACAAAACACATTGCTATCAAATATCACTTTCTACGTGAAGCCACCAATGACAAGCAGATAGAGCTTACATATGTCGCCACTGAAGACCAACTTGCAGATATTTTCACAAAGGCTTTACCGAGATCAAGATACAAAAGTCTACGCGAAAAACTTGGGATTATTCAAATGAGCATTAAGGGGGAGTGTTAAAAATTAATGCTCATTTTCTAGAAACTAATATTGATGCTCATTAAAGAAATTAGTTGGAAGTTAGTAAGAATTAGTTGGTTAGATATTAGTTAGCTGTTGAAATAAATAAATTAGTTGGTTGTTAAAAAAAAAAAAAANTTTTAAAAAAAAAAAAAAATAATGATATGTTAATCCAAAGAGCAATATATATATATGTGTGTCATGCGTGTAGATGAGGAGCAATAGGAATTCATAGATAATATATATTTTGTCTCTATCATTCCTCAACATATTCATTTTCTCATATTATTAAATAAACATAATTGTTCTCTATTGTTCCACAAATCTCAAATATCATTCTCTAACTACAATTATAAATTATTTAGATACCAACAGTGCGACTATACATTGTGATGATTTCTTTTTGTGTTCGTATGTTCGGGATCTCTTCGATTTTCTCAAAAATCGAACGAGACCTCAAAAGTCGTGTAAGTCGGTGGATAATGGAACAATGTTGAGTCCTTGGTCTTATGAAAAGGCCTCGGACGAGAAATTTGATGTTGTGATTTAATTGCCAAGTTGTCGAGTTTGTAAATTGCTGTTTCGGTGTTCGAATTTTTAAAAATAGCTCGCTGCTCTAAACGATGTGAAATTTTTATGGATGTGTTATCTGCTCATTGCCTGCCTTGTGTAAAAATTTCGTAATTTTTGGAGGCCTGTAGCTATTTTTAAAAATTAAATTGTAATCTGTCTAGAATAATGTTAAATGCATAAAAAAATTCATTCGTGAATCAAATGAGCTGAAATTCGAATATGTCATGCATCTGTGACTTTTACATGTTGTGTTAAATGTTTAGAATTTTTGGACTTGATTTGAGGTGGTTAATAATTTATTTATCGAATCTGCTGAAGCGTTGTTTGAATTTTTATAAATTGGTCATTCGGTGAAAAATTCTGAAATTTTACTGAGAAGCCTATTTTATGTGTTGAATTATGTGTTTAAAAGATGGGAATTTTTGGAGTCCATTTTGATTTTGTTTTGATTTAAATTCGATAAGCTGCTGATGCTCGTATGAATTTTTAAAAATAGCAGCAATTATCATTTAAGGCTGAGATTTTTATACATGAACTTAAGCATACTGTATGTTTCTGTTTAAAATTTCAAGTTCAGATTCATTCATTAAGTCTGAGTATGAATTAATGTGCCCATTTTGCTGATATCTTGTTCGAATTTTATAAAATAGGGTATTTCGAGTTTAAAGCTGAAACTTTGTGGTTTTACATGTTTCTGGGAGATGAAATTTTGTGTAAATTTTCAGAGCTTAACTTGTAGGGTAGCTTGACCATCTATTTTCATGCCATTAAATGATTTCTATTTCCGAACATGATTTTTATATGAAATTTTGGGAATCAACTTGCTTTTCGTTTTTGATGTGAGTTAACTTGGTCAATCCTTAGATGGATTTGTGTAAACTCCCTTATGTTGTTTGGTCGAGTTTAGAGCCGAGTCTTAGTGTTCCAACATCCACAGGACTTCACGAACTACTTAGTCGAAACAAGTTCGACTAGGTCTGTTTTGTGTTTTCCGTTTAAAGTCAAGATAGATGTTGATTGTAGTATCTTGACTCAATGTAGGTAATTGAGGAGTCCAGCCTCGACCTACTCCCACTGCTTTGAGTTATTATCAATCCGGATTCCAGGTGGGTTATTATTCTAAAATTATCTATGCATATGTGTGATTTAATTGTGTGGGAAATTTGGTATGATCTATGTATGCATGTGAACATGTAGCCTATCGATGTGAGCTGTTACGGCCGTCGGTACGGTTGTCCCCGTCGAGTTACGGTACGGTACCCTTGAGTGGCAATCTCCTTTAAGTCCTGATATGGTCGTACCCTTGTGAGGTACGTAAGCCCATATGGAAGGCCGTGTCCGTTACAGTGGCACGTACTCCCGCCTTCGGGTAATGAATCCCCGTTCTGCGGCTAGCGATAGATGTGCACAGGAGTAAGGTTAAATGGTGTGATATTGAATAGGAGATGAGACATGATGTGATTATTGTTTATGTTCGTGTTGCGACCATACCAATATATGTTATTCATATGCATAGTGTGAGTATGATATTTAACTGTACTCACTCCCACCTGCTCGTAACTGATGCAGGTTAAGCAGTCGGCGGGTGACCAGATAAGACGGGTGGTGGTCATGCTTTTATTTATTGCTTATTTATTTGCTTCCGCTCATTTAAGGAACTCATGTTGAGATATTTTGATTATGTCGTTTTGAACTTGGAGTTATGAATTATCTTTATGATTTGGAACTTAATGAATGGTAGTTTGGTTATGACTTATTATTCGTGCATGCTTTCTGTATCTGATATTTTGGCATTTTCGGATAAAAGTTTTTGGTTAAACAAGTAGCGCCCACTAAGTTTTTAATTAAATTGAGATTTGCGAAAAATTTATTGT
The DNA here is from genome assembly GCA_008636005.1 of Striga asiatica. Classification (NCBI taxonomy): domain Eukaryota; kingdom Viridiplantae; phylum Streptophyta; class Magnoliopsida; order Lamiales; family Orobanchaceae; genus Striga; species Striga asiatica. Next base: position 483,770 of record BKCP01005417.1, on the reverse strand, counting down.
GATTTTTATTAAATAAAAATGGTAAACCTTTTAAAATAAAGTGGGGCGTTACACATATCTGTCCAGTTGGCTCTTCACAGCTAGCCAAAGCCCGCATACAACTCACTACATATTTGCTTTGGTGGCTTTGGAAGACCCGTAACCTTTGGCTCTTTCAAGCTTCATCTATGCCAGCTCATTTGATCATCAAAGCAGCTCTGGAGGACTGGTTGGAGTATGCTCAAATAGTTGGCTTGTAGTTGGTGCTTTTGCTTTCTTTGGTAGTCTTTCGTAGGGTCTTTTTCATTTTCCTTTTCGTTGGGTGTGTTTACTGTTGGATATCTATTTTTTCTAGGCCTTGAGGCAGTGGAAGAAGTTAGTCGAGGTTGTTTTCGGTTATTGTGTTCTAGGCCGCTTTATGCGTGTCCTCTCAGTTTTATTTTCGGGTGTTGCTCGTTGTATTCGAACATTGTTCGCGGTTTGAGTTAATACTACTTCTATCGTTTCGAAAAAAAAAAGAGTATGTTATGGCTAGCTTGTAAAATAATTAATATATTATCTCACTAAAACATTTATACTAATAAAAATTTAATTTTAGCATACAAATTTATCTCTTGATATAAAAGAAAGTAACAGTTTTACTTATTGTTGTTCACCATATAATATTTAATTATTATTTTATTATATAATAAAAAAAATATTGTTAAATAGTGTAGTAAATTTGTTATAAAATTATATGATTTTTTTTTTTACAATATGGATTTAATATTTTTTTATGATTTGATAATATAAACAAATCTATACTTAATTTTGACAAATAAAACAAATAAATACTTTAGTAAGTATTAAATGTATATACTAAATAGGAATATATTTGGTATAATCAAATACCAAATATAATCAAATAAGTCAAAGTGTACATTTTTATTTAGTATTTGACTTTTTTATTATTAAAATCTTTTTATTATACTTACCTTTTTAAAATAAACCAAATAAATAAATTAATTAAATAAATAAAATATTATAATATCAAAATAGTAATGACATTTAATGCAGTTGACTTTTCTGGATAGTAAATGTAGTAAATAGAATCTCCTTTTATATAAATATAGATTGTATAATACGGAAATAGTAATGCAATAAATATTATTGACTTTTTTTTATAATAAATCTAGTAAATGATATACCTTTTAATATAAGTATAGACATGGGAATGCCAAGTACTCTCACTAATCTGAAATTTCGGATAAAAAAAGTTGGGTCTAGATGACAGACAGCACAACACTAATCTATTGGATACAAATAAAAAGAATGTCTCGAGGATAATTTTTTCCATTCGAGTTTGATTAGATATAATTTTTTTAAAAGAATTTACTATTCATTTATTTATATTTTTTCGTAATCTATCGAACACAAGTTTAAAAATATAAGTCAATCATAAATATAAAATTTACTGTTCAAAAAATTCATGTTTATTAACTATTCACAATTATTATTTATTATTTTTATATTATATCAACTTTAATAATTACAGTTTACCTCATATTTACTCACAAGCTCCTCAAGAATATAACAGAATCTTCCATCCAAATGTTTTCCTCACTTTTTTCATATTCTACTATTAAAACTTTTTTTTTTAAATTATCTATATCCAATCTCGAATTTTTATTCAAATACATATATATATATATATAATATAACCTGGTAATTGATACACAGTGACGTTAATTTGTGTACAACTTTTTATTTACTTTTTAGCCTTTTTGCTGCCACATATAGGTTCAGGCGACGGTTGGAATTCCAAAATAATTAAAATATCTCGAAAAACCGTTTTGTTGCTGCGAGTGTGGAAAATGGGAATCGACGGATAATAAGCCTGACCTGAGATGTACTCTACACTCTACAGTATCAATCACCTCTCTCTCTCCCTTTTTTTCATGCCCTACTTTCTTCCTCCCACGATTTACGCTTAGACACTTCCATATTTCTTCCCACAGATAAAAATGTCGAAGAAGAAGCAGTCGTTCAAGGCCCACAAGAATGGCGTCAAGAAGCCTAAACGTCATTACCATACCTCCACCAAAGGGATGGATCCCAAGTTTCTGAGGAATCAGAGATACGCGAGGAAGCACAACAACAAGAGACTAAGAGATGAAGTAGGGTCCGGCAACCAGATTCTCTCTCAACCAGAGGCCGTCGATGATATGCAGATTGCCGTGGAGATGCAGCCGGAGTCAGAGGCCGTGAGAGAGATGCAGCCGATAGAGATGTGGCCCGAACCAGCGGCCGCCGGCGAGATGCAGCCAGAACCAGCTGCCTCCGGCGAGATGCATCCGGAACCAGAGGCCTCCGGAGAGTTGCAGCCAGAACCAGAGGTCGGCGGAGGGATGCAGCCGGTACCATACGTCGGAAGAGAGATGTGGCCCGAACCAGCGGCCGCCGGCGAGATGCAGCCAGAACCGGCGGCCTCCGGCGAGATGCAGCCGGAACCAGAGGCCGCCGGAGAGTTGCAGCCAGAACCAGACGTCGGTGGAGAGATGCAGCCGGATCCATTGGCCGCCGGCGAGATGAAGCCGGAACCGTTAGCCGCCGGCGAGATGCAGCCGGTACCAGACGTTGGTGGAGAGATGCAGCCAGAAGCAGAGGCCAATAACGAGTAAGGCGCAAATCCCTATATAAATTTGCAATTTAATATGCTAAATATATTTATTTGTGCTGCTCTTAGACTTGATGGTGATGATGATAAACATTAATTTTCAAGCTTCAAAATACCAAGGCATTTATTCAATCTATAATTAATTGTTTGAAAGAACATTACTGATACATTAATTGCATATTCTCGAAATATGGCTTTAGGAACAGAAAGGCAGAAAGACTGTACAATTTCCTGATGGAGCAGACTTGTTTTATTTGTTTGACGAAGTTTGTGGATGGAGTGGATCTCACTGTATATCCATCCTGTTGGGTGCATGTGGTTTGTCAGAAATGCTCTAATGCATGGGAGAATGAGAATCTGAAGTCCGGATCGATTGATCGGTATTACACCACTTGTTCAATTTGCAGAGATGAAAACGTAAAAGGTGCTGCCCACTTTAGGCTGGAAAAATGGTGGTTGAGAGAGCCCGTTCAATATCCTTCCATCAGAAAAGGAGATGTTGGGAGTTTGATGAATTTGGTCGGGCACAGTGCCCCATGTTGCTTTCGCGGGTTTAAACTTGATGATTATGTAATCATGTTTTCTTGTGGAGAAACGGTCGAGGCACATTTTATGCATGCTTGGTGCTTTTTGACCAAAATTTTGCAGGTAAATGGAGAGGGGGAGGGGGCAAGCTTAGGACGTGTACCAACTCGGGTTGAGTGTGGCGAATGTGCACAAGAATTTGGCGGGCCAGACCACTGGTTTGGTGGTTTGCTGATTCGGGAGGCCGGCGACTTGTGAGTCCTTTTCGCTACTTTATATCGCATTTTCCTTGAATTATATGAATATCTGCAATTTCCATGTGTTATATGTGTTTTTCATTTGAGTCGCATTTTCCTTGAATTGTGTCGACTTCAAGCTTGGGTAAATTAGCTTGTGTTCAGGGCTATTATTTGCTTGTTGTGCTTACTTAACACCAACTGCCGAGATTGGCGTAATTTTGTAGGTCCAATTTTTTACGGGGTTGTCAAGAATGAAATCGAACTTCGTAAATTTATAACTTTCAAGAGGCGATATTGAAGAGAAGCCAGAGAGCACACTTATGGGTCACATGTATATATGTTTTATTACTTCCCCTGTCTTGTCCTAATAACAAATGTCTCTATAGTTAGGCGTCTAAATTGATTGTTAAAGAGAATTGCAATTTTCGTCCTGACATGTTCCTCGATTTCCAAAAGAATCGTTTATATATAACCAATCTGGAGTTTGTCGTCCTCCACTTGCCTAAAAACTTTCAAGTTGTCGAACAAAATGTTGGCTCTTCTTNTGTTTGAAAATTTAGCTTTTGATATGAATATCTGCAATTTCCATGTGTTATATGTGTTTTTCATTTGAGTCGCATTTTCCTTGAATTTATTCCTTGATGTTTTTTTGCCCTATCTGTCTTATTTCTCTTATGTGCGTTTTAGATCATCAAGGATTCATTTTGTGCGTTCTTTTCTTTTTGTAGTGCTCCAGATTGCACTTCTCAATGAATGTCACATGGACTTTTGGTCGTTGGGCGGTTGATGCGGTGATGGATTATTTTTTGGATGTCCTTTCGTTTTTGGTTACTTAGCTACTTTCATACGAATTTCAGATCCTATGTTCTGTAAATTACACCTTATTGGTGTGAGGCTCCATTTTTACTTTTATGTTTTCGTAAGTAGACTACTCTACTTTTATGTTCTAATGTTGCTCAAAGTTTAGTCACACGTAATAGTGTAGTAACTCTTTCAATTGGTTGAATTGAAATATGCTGGAGTTCAATTGGCTTTGGGTTCAGTTATTTTAGATGAATTAGTTAAAACATAGATATGCTTGCCTTTTGCTTTTCATTTGTTCGAGTCATAACCGAGTTTAATGTTTTCTCACCTTAGTCATAGAAACTGTAGATGACTCGCCGCTGCGTGGTTATTGCTTTGTTGAATTGAGATGGACTCCAACTAAACATTCCATGTATAATAGGGGTTTGATATGATTTTGTTCTGTTTTGTGTTTTGATTTTTTTTTTTTATTTAATTTCCATATTTTGGGCCAGCCTAATTCTACATTTTGGTCTTTGCATTGGCTGCTTAGTCCAAGTAGTCACCACATGATCCTATTTTTCAGGAAACAATCAGAATATTCATGCACCTTAGATTGCATATTCACACACCTTCAGTTTCTTCAATGACACTATCTGCATCTATGGTGATATATATGATCTAACTTGAGAGTTCAGCAAACTTGCATTTTAGACTGACACTTATACTAGTGTGTACATATTTAGTGAATTCAAATCATTTGAGGACACATGATAATACATTCATCTTTACACATTTTCAAACCTTTGTAACACTGGTGTTATCTACTGTGTACATATTTAGTGAATTCAAATCATTTGAGAACACAGGATAATACATTAGTCTTTACACATTTTCAAACGTTTGTAACACTGGTTATCTACTGTATGCACTTCACGTTCGGGGCTATTATTTGCTTCTCGTGCTTACTTAACACCGACTGCCAAGATTGGCGTAATTTTGGAGGTCCAATTTTTTACGGGATTGTCAAGAATGAAATCAAACTTCGTGAATTTATAACTTTCAAGAGGCGATATTGAAGAGAAGGGAGAGAGCTAGCACACTTATGGGTCACATGCATATATGTTTCTTAGTTCCCCCGTCTTGTCCTAATAACAAGAGTCTCTATAGTTAGGTCGTCTAAATTGATTGTTAAAGAAAATTGTAATTTTCGTCTTGACATGTTCATTGATTTCCAAAAGAATGTTTATATATAACCAATTTGGAGTTTGTCGTCCTCCACCTGCCTAAAAACTTTCAAGTTGTCGGACAAAATGTTGGCTTTTATTTTTGTTTTGAAAATTTTGCATGCTTATGCAGCAAAGTCTCGAAACTTGCTCACTTTATATTCTATAAACACACATACACACCTATATATAGATGCATCATAGTCGTGCTTGCAAGAGCGGATCTAGAAATTTACATGAGTGGGGCCTAAGTTGGTTTTGTAACTAACCATCTGAATTATAAAATGAAATTATAGGTTGCAATTGTATATATTTTGTTTTCCAAAAATATTGTCTCATCTAAAAATAGAGATAAAAAAAAAGTGATTTAGATTTGAAATTGTGAATGAATACATGATAAAAATGTAACAATTAAAGTTGATCTGATTAATGACATATAAAGATATTCTAATGAATTAATAATAATATTATTAGAAATTATAACATTATATGAAATTATTATATTTTAATTGTGTTACTTGTTGAAAAAAAAAAGGTGGGATGAAATAAAGTATTATTATGATTTTTTTTATTATTTTTCTCAGTTTCAACAATACAAACCTTGATTGAATGAAAAGGAAAGAAAAAAAGTCATATGTCCAATCAATATTTATCCTTTTATTATTTTTTTTATTTTTAAAAACACAATTAACTATTAATCATAAATATAATTTAAAGTGCGTTATGTGAAAACTTATTATTTATGTATTGTTAATTCCAATAATTTTGGGATCAAATTTAGAATCAACTTGACTATGTTAGTGAATCAATAAACATAATTAAGAAGGTTTTTTAATTTTTTCTTCTTACTATATAAGTCATATACATATCTAAGCAAAATAGTGTCAATTTCTGTAAATAAAAATAAATAAAAAATAATTAATGATGGTAAAAAAAAATGCAATAAGTCATTTTATAATTTAGAGAGAGATACAATTATATCTTCCTAAATGCACCTACACAATTCAAATTAGATCATTTATCAAGTAATTTATATATGACCCTAGTCTTTAAAAATTCTTTTGTAAAATTCAGTGTGGGCCTAGGTCCACACTGGTTCTATACTAGCTCCGCCCCTGCGTGCTTGTGTTTTGCATGCTTATGTTTGAAAATTTAGGGTCCATGTGTTATATGCATTTTTTATTTGGGTCGCATTTTCCTTGAATTATGTCGACTTCGAGCTTGTGTTTCCTTTGAATTTTGTTATTAATCGTGACCTACAATCTCTGTGGTCCTGTGGAGCTGTTTATAGATGCACCACAGTCAAATTCAAGAGACTCCCATAATAAACTTATTGACGATCATCATGGGTCGCCATCAATAGAAATAATTGGCTACGAGCTGGCTTCAAACAAGCCTCACCGGCCTCGTCTTTTTCACTGCCAATTCTGGTTCTACATATCCCTTTGACTTCAAGTATGCACTGANTTAATAAATTATTTGTGAAACAATAATAACAAATGTAAAAAAATTCCAAAAGATACAATCTAAATAAGCACAAATAGATAATAGATACGCATGAATGATAAAAGTTAGCAATGTGAAAAGATGAATTCATTAAAAAACAATAATCACTAGATGCTCTCATATTTGACAATGTTGGATCCTCCTACAGAAGAATTGTGAAGAATGTGATACTGTTTTTTCTTCACGTCCGAAATGTAAATAATTTTAGAATGAAAATGAATAACTAAATAAATCGACTACATATTAAGTGAATGTTATCCTATTTGTTGTCTGAATGAACTTGAGAACCATTGAATTCTAACATCCAAATTCTCTTTAAATGACGTAAACTTGTTGTCAAAACTCCATTGTTCATTAGACATAGACATGATGTATTGTTGAAAATGATGTAAAAATTATGAAACAATTATATATACTTAAACTTGGTACTTAAAAGTAATGATAAAGAACATGTGTGTGAGTGTGACAATGACAAAACATAAATAAAAATGCATAGTCTTATAAGGTTTTTAAAAATATCTCGAGTACACTCTTTAAATTGTTTTGAGGGATTATCAATTGAACAAGGGATTGGGGATTAATCAGGAAAACTCGATTTTAATCGTTTTGTTATTTTAAAAAAGTGAAATTAAATGTACCAAAAAAAAAAAAGTGAAATTAATAATTAAAAAATTCTAGTGCATTACAAGATTTCTTTATAAATTGGGTTGAGTTCTACTAAAAACGGTCTACGATTAACCGAGATGGGGGAGAAAATCACACAGAAGCGAAAGTTCGAACTAAGTTATGGCGTTCATCTCTCTCACCCCGTCATTAAATTCGCTGCAAAACTTCTTCAAGGTTCATGTCTATCTAATTTCGGTTATTATGTTTCATCGCGTGATTTGTGAATGTTTGTGTATGCATTGTTTCGTCCCTGTTCTCCATTGTTTAGTTTGAGGTTTATGTATAATGTGTGTGTGACAGTTTCTTATCTTTTATTTCTATATTCTGATATACAGCGTAAATAAAAGCAAAATCCATGCCCTTACTTGCGTGTATCAATTTTTGTCACATTGTACTACGCAAATGTTTTCAATTCATTTTTTTAAGAGTTCAGATCTGTTTTTGGTTGATCATGTTCAGAATGTGAAGGAAACTCGAAAATGGTTGAGGATAATAATGTCTGGGAGCTGATTGAGAGCGCTTGCCAGAGGTGGAGGACAAACCATGATTCAGACAGTGAGGAAAGAAAGTTGGATTGGGACGAGTACTATCTGGATCGCGCATTCGTTGAGGCCACCGAACTCAGAAAAGAAAAATCCCTTTTTTGTCGATCAGTCCTTCTGCCTCATGTACAAATTCTGCTAGCTTCTTTGACTCTTAACTGTTGTTTTATCCATTATTTGCCTTTTATTTATTTATTTACTTACTTTTTCCGACTGCTACTGCTATTTATTAAGGTTGAGAAAGAGCTTGCGGATTTCACGAACAAATGGGATGACTTCAAACGTAGGTGGGCTCGCCCGACGGAGCAGATGAGACATAAATCCGAAGAAAGAGTCGGTTTGTTAGAAAGATTGCGTGATGCGGTTACTCGTGTGAATAATTATGCAGAGGCTGACGAGCTTATTCGGGTGCTGCCACCACTCGGTTTTACCGCACACCGACTGCTGGAAACCATACCCATTGCATTTCACGAAAGACGTTCAGTCTTGGAACTCGATATCTTGCGAGTTATGTGAATTTTCATTTCTCTTGTTCCCAGTTTAGTTAGAATCAAGGACGTGATCTTTATCGTTGATATCGTGCTATTTTTTAGGCGATGAGTTCCAAGACTGGTCTTCCCTTGAAGTGTTTCCAGTCACCTTTGGAGCTGAGGACTAAGCTTGAGAATGTGGGGCAGAGGTTATCCGAGAGGTTAGTTGGATTGGATGATTTGGTCGTCAAGAAGATCGCGTCTGCTTTGTTGGCGCCGAAAAAATCCTCAGCTTCTTTTTTCTTTCTGGGACGCCATGGCTCTGGAAGGACGAAGCTGGCGAGAGCTCTTGCGGAGGAACTCTTTGATGATGAAGCCCGGATTATGAAACTTGATATGTCCGAATATGGGGATTCGGATTGTGTCTCACGCCTCATTGCAGCTCTCAATGGGTTTTAATATATAATAATATAAAGTTGAAAGAAAAAATCCAGTATCATTTGCCATGATATTTCTTTCTTATTATATATATTGTGTCTTTGATTAGGGATAAAAGACGAGGAAAGATTGTGATGCTCGATAATATAGAGAATGCTCATAGTTGCTGTGATGAGGTTGTTGTTCGTTTGTTGAAGGACGGTAGGGTGATAGGTGAAAATGGCGTCCACGTTGATTTCTCGCTTGACATAATTATTGTCTCGTCACACGTTGGGCATCAGAATCTCTTTCATTGCCGATGTCTTCATGAAACTTTACCAAAAATCCCTTTCCGGAAAATACTGAAAGAGCCCACACTTGTTCACCGAGGGATGCACCTCGACCCAGGAAAGGCTTTCGATGGTTGTGATATTCACCGTTTTTATGTTGAGGTATTGCGTATGCTAGTTTTGGTGCATCGTGAATGAAAAGGGAAAAAGGGGGAGCCTTTTTTTGATGTGTTGCTCTTTGCTCTGACAGGTTGCTCAACGTTTTAGGGCTGAGTTTCTGGATCTTTTTGATGACGTGGTCGTTTTCCCTCGTATGAGGCCGTGGGACTATTACACCATCTTTTGGCTGCAACACAGGGAGGCTGCCATGCGCATGACATCATCACACAAGCTTCCAGTCATCATGTACCCAACAGATGCTGCATTAAGTTACATGACTACTTGGCCAGATATGTTTGAAGTGAGCATACACCAATATTCGGGTTCAAATTTTCTGAATTACGTTTTGCATAAAATAATTGAGGATTCTATGTCTGCATGAATAATTGTTGAGGTGGTTTTTATGACTATAATTATCCCATGAAAAGTAAATCACTTGGCCATTCACTCTAGCAGCACAAGTTTTTTTTTTTTTCTTTTTGAGAAATTAACCTCAATCTGTTTAGCTTGTGTAGATAATGCTTCTAAATTGGGAAGAGAATGATAATAGTATTGAATAAGAACATGCAGTTAGGCTATTAGATTTATGTAGGAAATCCGCTCTGGATCTTTAAGATGGTAAAATGGTTCACGTGTCTTCGTTGGACATAACAGAACCCTTAACTGAAAATGATTTCCTTTAGAAATATTGTTTAATATAACATATCCTTGGCCCTAGGGGAAGTGTCATGAGTTGGATAACACTAAAGTGAGGTTGCCTAATTCTATTCAAGGACAAAAATGTCATTATTGGTATTTGCTAGTTGTTCCCAGGGGCGGCACAGTTACATAGAGATTGATAGAGCCAAGGGTAAAGGATTCAGGTTTCACTCAAGTAAATGAGATCACAGTGGAAAACAAGACGAATACAAGAATATAAACCGATCCCTAACTGGGTTTATAGGAAATGTGGTGGCATTGGGAGTTTCCTGGAGGGGCTATAACTTATTGATGTGTACATAAGATAGCATTAAAAATAGCTACTACACACATCTTAAAAATTAAACCAATTTCATAAAAAAATTGTGGGGTTTGGCCTGGGTAAGCTCTTTCGAGAGGAAATCAATCCTCATTTTATTCTCTTATTCTGATTAGTAAGATTTCTGGCTCCTTTTCTGTTTCAAATTTTATTTTGCACAAAACTAATTCTATTTTCCCTCTCAGAGAGGTGCACATGCCTATGAGACATGGTATGAAGCCCATAAGGTTCAGATGTTGAATAGAGATATTCTAGAGAAGGTGACAGATAAGACGATTATCATATACATTGATACATTCCTAGGTTCCTGGGAATATTCTTTCAGAGTTGAAACTATTAGTCATTTGGAGGAACATCCTGCATTTAAGATTTTGAAAGAGAGTATACGGCATTTGAGGAGCAAATACCGTCGCGAAAGACAACAAGTGAACAAGATATACATGGTATTGGCAAGCTACTTCCGTCTACTCGAGCAAATAAACTTCAAGTCTGAGACAAATGATGCCAATATTCGCAAGTTGTCTGAGGAAATTGTTATACTAATTGACGAAGTTGTTAAGTTTGAGAAGGTATCATAAATTTAATTTACCTACACACTGCTATTTAAAAAAAAAAAAAATTGGTAGACCATAATTTAAAATATTGAACTGTATTGTAGATCCAGGTGGAGGACTTCTTCGAGAAGTGTTCCCCAAGTGAACAGACAAGGATACAGTCTAGTGAGTGGTTGAAGCTCGTCTCCACCAAATTGCAGACTTTGTTGGTACTTGAAGATAGAGCGACACGTGGCATCATTGAGGTGTTATTAAGTCAGTTAAATAATGGTGATCCGTCTCCTAAGTCATTTCTCTGTCTGGGTCTCAAGCCTAATAGTTTGGAACAATATGCAAAAAGCCTTGCACAACAGCTTGTCATTGATGATGGGGAAAAGTTAATGATTCAAGTCGACTTATCACTGTGCACCGGACCTGAATCATTCTTCAGGTTTGTCGTCAAACAATCTCTTAGTTTCAGTTTTGAATTCGAGATTTTCTTTTTTAATTTACAGTGGATGTTTTCTGAAATCACACTGTGTTTAGGTGCTCAGACATTGGTAACCCTCATCTGTTGCTTATGGAGTTTGTTAAGAAAAGCCCTTATTCGGTGATTGTGTTTTATGAGCTGGAGAAGGCACATATTGCTACTTTTAGCATCATTCTATCCATTCTTGAAGGAGGTGTAACCAAGGATAAAGACGGGAACATAGTGGATTTTAGTAATTCTGTAATTGTTATTGTCTCACATCTAGGGAATGAGGAGATGATTGGCGGGTTTAATGGGCATCATACGAAAATTGAATTGTGTGGTAAACATATTTTTTTAAAATCCACTCCAAAACCTGTGGACGGCTTTTCGACTTCATTGCCTGGTGAAAAGGTAAATTACACTAAAAAATGTTGCAGTTTGTAATTATTTGATAGACAGAGATATTCAAGACATTTCACTTTGTAGATGATATTATTATTATTGTTATTATTATTATTTTTATTGAGTTTGAAGTTAGTGGTTTGGGTAACAGGGATTGATAGGTCTAAGGACAGAGCTACTAAATCGGTTGGATTTCATGTTATTATTTGACCCTTTCTGTGAGGAGCAGCTGAATGCATTTGCCAAAGTGGGCATGAAACATTTGAGAGAGGGTGATGATGGCAGGGCTTCGTTGAGTGTTGCGTTCCGTAATCTGTTTAAAGCAGCGGATGGTAATAAGGTACTTTGATTTTTATCCACTTTCTTGTTTTCTTGTTGCGTTCCGTAATCTGTTTAACCTATTTTTATTTTTTGTGGTTTTACATTTTGTTCCCCATGAATATAATATAATATAATATCTCCCAGCGACCTAGTTACACCACACACGACATGCTCAAAACCATAGTATGTGCTGGCGGCAAAGACACAATAGTAAGGTACTGAAAATGCAGTATTCTTCTCATCTCATGCATACCTATACACTTAACATGTTGCTCAACTTTTTTCTTCTTAAGTTTTGTTTCCTATGTTTCCTCTCACCTCAATGGCTTTGCTTATTAGGAGATATTAATGCACTTGAGACAATTCTCGCAGATACCGGTGTGGCTGATATTAGGACACTGGAAGCAGTTGTCGAATCTCATAAGAGTCATCTCTTTCTGGGTCGAAATAGTGGAAATAATTTTTGTTTTGATATTAAATATCATCATTTATATCTTTTTCACAGACTGAAAATGGTGTATCTTTCTTCAATCAACTAGTGGATTGGTTGTGTAAGTTAATAAAAGAAAGATGGACTTGGTGGTGTTGGATCATTGTAATGCCTAACCATAAAGCCTAATCAAGTTTTCACATGGTTCATTATAATCTATTTTCCTTTATTTTATCTTAAGTCGGGTCTGTGTATGAACATTTCAACACACAGACCTAATAGCACCTTGAATTCCTGTATTTAAATGTTTTAGACAATAAAGGGAAACTTGCAATCGATTCTAAAAAACGTCGTGTATACATGGCCGATTTGAATTTCGTCTCATATATACACAAAAATATTACTACCTCATATTCTTTTTAAATGTCATTTTGGTTTTATTAACTATTATCCAAATAAATATCGTTTTTAGATCTTTTATACATATTTTTCCATTATTACCCTCATTTAGTTAATAAATACACACTGTCTTTTTATGTTAACTCTTCATTTTTTCTCAAAACATCATTCTTTATCTTAATTAAAGAGCGTTATTATTGACAAAAAAATATCCTTAATTACTGTGCAACTTCTTAAAACGACATTTATTATGAATAGGAGGGAGTACAATTTAGTTCTTGACCCATCATTATTAAATTTTCAAAAAGTATACATCAGAGACACATGGCCCTGTTTTTCATTTAAAGTAAGTGAAGTGATATAGCATTTGTTTGTCCTTTTTTATTTTATTTTATTTTTTAAAACGGCAAATAATATAAATAAACCAGTTCTTACAATGTTCCGACAGACCAGGCGCGTCAACAGACGCAAACTTTAGCTACAAAGAGTAGCCAAGTTATAGGACCACAATGCTCAAGAAAAATCGTACAAACACAAAGCCATTAAGAGCATCCACAATACTTTGGATTTAGTAAAAAAAAATTGTATGTCACCTCAGCAAGAAAAATAGACTCGGTCTACCATTAAGTCCATTTTAGACCAAGTAAAGACCTAGTCTCCTTGCATTGGAGTAAATTTTGTTAATTTTATATATTTTTGTCCATGTCATCCAAGACTTAGGTTCATTTACATTCCACATAGACAAAACAAGACCTAAAGCATGGCAGATGCTCTAAGAACAAGAACAACAAAAGAACAACGACCAACTACAAGAACATACAGAACAACACCACACTAGAACATAAAAAGGAATACTATAAGTAGACGGAACATCTACAAAAATTATTTAGCTTATTTGATTACTAAGATGAGGACATCTCAATAATCTTAATAAGCTTATTAGAGAATTTGTCGAGCACACAAAAATAACATAAAAAATAATGCAACACAAGAATAAAATAAAGCCGACTATCATTATTCGAATAGGGTATTACATTTTTAAAACCCCAAAATAGTGGATTTAGAAATAAAATTTGTAGTTATTGATTTTTTGGAATGTCCGAGTTTGAATTGTCGTTGCTAAAAAAAATTACGATAGGTGTGTATTTGATTTTCATAAGTTATCAACATCTCAGTTTTCACAGGTATAAATGAAACATATTTGGGTCAACTGAAAATTACAATATCCACATCACGCATCATACAAATAAACAAAAATTAGTTTTAGCTAACAAGTCCAGCTGACCAAACCATAGGGACTCATCATAGAGATAAAAAAGGACAAACATGTCAATGATCAGCTCCGAATTGTTAGAATATTTCAAAGAACATATGAAGTTCAAACTTACAAGAATGTTCTTGAAATCATATTTCATGATCAAGAGGTATGTGTTTGTATATTTTATATTTCTAGTCAAATTATATTACACAAAACTGTATTAGTGTGGATTCACAAAGTTATTATTTGTAGGGTGGTCGAATTAGTGGTATTATTCGGTTAATATTTCAACTTTCATCAACGATTTCGAGGAGGGTTCTCTGTATCGAGCTATAAAAATCAACTATTGCCAATTGGAGAATCATCATTCACAGCAAGATTGAGCAGTACAAGTACAAGGGTGATTTTTTCATGTATCGATTCAACTTTAGGAGCTTTGTCACTTTGTATGCAGTTGATAATATTGATGAATCAACATTGTTTGGTGCTCTAAAATTATTTTAATTAATTATGTTTGAAATTTAAGTTTTGTCACGCCCGTTTATGATTCATATACTTTGAAACTAATTATTTTGATATTTTATAATACTAAAGAAATGTTGCTGGCTTGGTTGTTGAGATCCAACATATTCGAATAAGGAACGTGAATGGAAGTCCTATTCAAATGATTGTGTCGTCCTTATGGATTTTTAGTAAGATTTTTTAATTTACTTCAAAGTTAATTAATCTTTTATATTAATATTCCATCAAATATACCAATTAGCCATTTTTTTTTTCTTTTAAGGGGAAACCTTAAGACATATACTATTTGGGAGCAATATGTTGACCAACTAAAATCAATTGAGATGCATTATTAAACCGACGGAGCACCTTTTGTACTGATAATGCAACTATGTCGTGCTAAGCCATGAGCAGATATTTTACATTAATATTTCCTTTATTTATTATTTATATATACAGACATATTTATTTAACAATTTCTTTTATTAAATGAGGTTCTAATCAAAATAAAAAGATGTCACCCTCTTGATCAACTTCGATACTGTTGTGAAAATCCAAGATAATTGTAGGAGGTTCTAATTAATTATTAGTAGTTTTTTTAATGTACAAGATTTAACTTATTTCAATTATATATTTCTTATATGAAAAAACAAGTAAAATGAAGGGAGCAAAGTTGAAGTCAAGAAGTCAATAGTGATTAAAACCAAGATCAACAAACTCGAGGATGGAGATGTGATTGTTAACTCTGTTGATTCTCTATATGAATGCGTAGAAATATATGTAGTGTTAATACCATTATTTATTTTAAAAGATGGCTATATATATACATATTAAATAGATATATGCTTTTTATATAATTAAATTTTAAATAAGCTTTTCTATTTTTTTTTTAGGCAACGGATACTTGGGTATGTGCAACCATTGATTCAGACAAAGAATGTTGTATATAAGAAAATGTTCAATAATATAGATACTTTAGTTTCACAATATTTTTATTGCCATGATGATTATTTTATTAGACAAGTTAAATATATAACTATTTTTTAAAAAGAAAGTAGGTCATAAATCATCCGTGCATCACATAGGTTGCTTACTGATTTATTGTAATTAAACTAAATGATAAAAATAATATAAGTTAAAGTATAAAAATGAGCAAATGAGAAAGCGCGTGGGCTGCGATAGAAAATCCTAACGGGATGCGCAGAGAATAATCTCCCTCTACTCAGAGGGACACGTGGCGAGAGTACCTTGGTGCAGAGCAGTAGTGGCGATAACCACCTTTGACACACGCATATTGTGTGTGTACGGATGGGCAAGTGCGGGCAGGACAGCTCACAAGATCCGAGCAGCTCCTAAGGCAGGTATCTCACTCCTATATATATAGGAGTGAGTATTTTCTTGTGACTCACGATTTATCCATTCTTTACTTTGGAAAATTGAACAAACATATACTCACTTAAGCATCGGAGGCTCTTCACCGGAAAAACCCCCGGTGTGAGAGTTCTTTCCAGATACGCGGCGTTCTATCGGCAAGGAGGAGGAAGACGAGCCGATTTCCAACCGGTCGAAGTGTTTTGCGTTACCAAGGAGGACAACTGAGGATGGAAGTTGGCTACAGATGGGAAATTCTCAGTTTTAGCTTCTTATTCTTATTTAATGTGCAAGAAACTTCAAAAGTTGGATTTGACATAAAGAGGTGGAACAGCTGACAGAGAAAGGGAAATTAGGAGGAGAAGCTGGAAACAAAAGATGCAGATCAAAATTAAACACTTTGTGTGGAAGTGTTAGAGTGGCATATTGCATGTCAATGTTAACCTGAGACAGAGAGGGATGATACTAGATGTCATGTGCAAATGTTGTGGGCAAGAAGCAGAATCAATTGAGCATATATTCCTGAGATGTAGAAGAGAAAAAATGATCTGGAAACATGCTCCAGTTAGCTGGGATGGGAATTTTTCTGAGTCATGCAGGTTTAAAGATTGTTGGGGCACAATTTGTACTTTGAGGAAGGAGCAGAATCAATTGAGCATACATTACTGAGATGTAGAAGAGCAAAAAATGGTCTGGAAACATGCTCCAGTTAGCTGGGATGGGATTTCTACTGAGTTCTGCAGGTTTAGAGATTGGTGGGGCACAATTTGTACTTTGGACAAATCAACAACTTCAGATCAGATGCCAGAGTCCAGTTGACAACATACATATTGCGGTAGCTCTGAAAGACTCCTAACCTGTGGCAGTTTGAAGATATATGGAGGTCTAAGCAAAACATAGTCAAAGCAGCGGTGAGGGAATGGTCAGAGTATGTGGAAGTTGGAGCAAGATCTCGAGTGGCAAGACTAAATACTAAGTAGGTCTGGTTTTCCTGTACAGTGGCTAGGTTTTGGTTATTTGTGTCATGTTTTGCCTTTTTATTTGTGATTCTTGGTTGACAGACTGAGGGGTTCAGTGTGTGCTCATTGACCTCAGTGTGTTTTTTAGTATTTGATAGTTTAGACCGTATGATGCTTATATGGGTCTCCCTGGCTTTGCCTTTGGTTTTCTCTTTGATTTGGGCATTTGGCCTCGGTTGTATTAACTCTGCTTTATTAGGTTTCATTTATGAGATTA
>BKCP01005417.1:430543-466317 GCA_008636005.1 Striga asiatica | reverse complement strand
AACGTAAAAAAGAAAACCAGTAACCAAATTTTATTCCAACGTTATTTATTTGGTCAAATCTGCTAAATCAACATTTTTTTATCAAAATGCTAAAATAAACACGTTTAGTTAGTTTCAATTATAAAAATTAGGACGTAAATGAATATGAGTCATTTCATATACAATCATCTAATTCAAAATCAAACTAAACCTAACTCTCATTCTTTTTATAAATATAATTAAATAATACCGATCAATCATTTTCATGCATCACATCATTTTTAATACATTATCCTCCTACTTACATAATTTTAACTATCTATCACTTTCTATAATCTCTCTCTTACTTTAACATCATATCCAATTTATCATTATATTTTAATATTATTTAATTTTAAATCTATTTTATTTAAAATAATTCACTTTAACTCAACAAATTGAATCATAAGCGGTTTAATTCGTAACACCTAACTGATTTATTCACTAAATCTTCTTTTCCCAACTTTTTTCAAGTGAAACAATATCCTGTCACCATCCGCTAATCATTTATTACTGTGAAACACATTTAGTGAATGGGTCAATGTAACGCCCCACTTTGATTTTAAAGAAATTTCGGACTTTCAGAAAAACCAGCTTAAATTTTTCAAAATTCATTTGAAACATTGGTGGCGTTACTCATTTATTTCAAATTCATTTTCATAACATGACATCGACTCATAACATAAATAATCAATCATCAATCATCAATCTTCAAACTCCCAAAACGGGATCCCATAAAATCCTCAATCACTCAAACCGGGTTTTCAAATTATCAAAGTGTTCACGGGGCATCTCCCCAACATTATTTCAAATCGTCATAGAATCCAAAGTTCTCATAAATCCTAAGTCATAAAATCATAATATCATAACTCAGTTCATAATTAACAGAAGTAACAAATAACAATCTGGTCATATAGACCGACCACCACTCGCTCCACTCCGCCGTCATGCCTGCCCTGATTAACCTGAAATGTTAATTTCAGGTGGGGGTGAGCACATATGGAATACCGAGGTGATCACCACTATGCAATAAACAATAATCATAATATAATACAGGTATGGTCGCAGCATGTATACGAATCAATTAATTATCTCAATCTCCCATCATAAATCATAAATCAAGACTCATGTGCACCTACGCATAGACTAATGTCGGTAAAATACCGAATGTCCCTCGGGTCTTACAACGATGCCTAGCCAGTAGGAGTGAAACCACCCCGCTGGCCAAGGCCTCGCCTTGGTCTTACAATGGGGATCACCAGCCAAGGGCCCGAGCCCTGGTCTTACGGCTCACCATAATATAAGGAGACTATCCATCGGGTACATTCTATAGCTACGGGAATAACCGTTCGATGGCCGGTACAGCTCACATCGAAGGCTACATGGTTCACATGCATACATTGATCATACCACACGTAAGACAACAAAATTTATTGCATAGCAATTTTAAATAAAACTCACCTGGTAATCAAGGTAGGAAATTTCACACAAAAGCTGGTACGTAGGTCGAGGGCTCGACTCCTCAAACACCTACATTTAATCAAGATAATCTCATAAATATATTATCTTAATATTTACAATCATTAAAGACTCACACTTAATCAAAATAATGATTAAGGGATTTTATCGGAATTTTTCGTGAACTTGGAACTCTCAAATTTAAAAAAAAAAAATAGACTCGGGGACCAAAAATAGAGTCTCGGGACTTAAAATAATTTCTCCCAAATTTTTCTAATTTTGAAAATATTTTTAAAATCGAGATCGGTACGAAAAACGGACTTCTGGAACTCAAAAAGGGCTTAAAATCCGAACTGGGCTGTCCATTCACAATCTGGGCCGAATTTAACTCGGGAGTGGGCCTGGGGCGAGCAAGTGGGCCGCGATTTTGACTTGTGGAAATGCTGGTGGAACGCTGGGCTGGAACAGGCTCGCGGGCTGCAACTGGAGAGAGGGGGCGGGCTGCGCGCGGGCTGATTCCGGGCCGAACGGCCCGCGCGCCTAAGGGACTACCTGGAGCTGGCGAAAAAAATGTAAATTGAGCGCTGGGGACGGTAATCGAACTCCCAAAACGAAGCGCCTGCGACTTAAACAAAAAGTCCGAACAGAACTGGGACAGAGCTGCGTGAAACAGGAAAAAAAAACAGGGGCTGCAAACGCTGGTCGAAAACTCACCCGAACTCGACGACGACATTTATAACGGCAACCGGGGTTTCGCGATCATCGTCAATATACAAAAATACAATTTTTCCGATCTTCGATAGTTTTATAAAAATCGGTTTTTGAGTTCGAAAACAAAACGACAACATACGGTTCGAAAATTTGCTCGAAATAATAGAACGGAACTCCGAAATAAAATATACCAATCACAACAAATCAAAGAGTTTGATTTATGCGCACGAGAGTTCCAGAATTCCATGTTAGAAATTGAGTATAAAAATACACGAGAATCCTACAAACTGATATGTATTTTTCAGTTCTTACAAATAATTTAAAAATAAAAAATTACAATAAAACTGAAAATTAAATTACAACTTAAAATTAAATTAAAAATTAAACATAAAACGGAAAGATAAAAGCCGAGGCGAGTATAACTCTTTCCGCCAGAAGAATACGCCCCGTGTGGCTGCTAACGGTTCAGGCGTAACTTCCCCAAAGATACAACGGCAAACGTCTCTAAATCTGTAGCACACCAGATTTACGAGCTCCAGCGAACAAGATTGGAGTCGAGAATTGAGCACTATAAAAATATTTATTATTTTTCCCTTCTCTATTTTTCTTTTATGCGGTATTCTTCTCTTTCTCTTCTGTACTTGATCCTCTGCTGAGATCCCATATTTATAGATGGAGCAAAATTGAGCATACTCCTTCATGCAGACTTCCTCCATACGTAGCATTTAATTGGGTGGATAAGTGGAAATGTCATTTCTGACAATATGTCATGAAGTCCATTAAATATCTAACAAATTGGCAGGCCACTTAAATACATTCTGACAACATCCATTAATAACACTCTGACAACATACATTAATTACACTCAATTACAACAATCCCCCACATGAGTGTAATTAAATATAATATACTATGTGCTCAATTCTCACAGAACTCTATTGCATCAGAAAAGGTAGCTTTTGGTCTTGAACCTTTCTTTGTTACATCATCGGATACACTGGCGGACTAGTGGACATGATGCCTTGAACTATTCCTCCATAGTATACACCGAGTCAATGACATATACACAATAGAGTCTTAACTCCATTCCGTTCTTTTGTTGTGTCCGTTTTTGCCATGGACAACACTTTGGATTCGTAAGTGTTTACATTTGAAGCGACCCTCACTTGACACTTATGTAGGTGACCTTCCTATCAAGAGTATCCTGCTATATCCCACCTTTACAAGGTTAGGGATTCATTAGAAGTCCACATGACTATGGAGGAATAGTCATCTTGCACTTTGAGTGCTCTAGGGAATAGCTCTGGACATTCATATGTTCCAAGTGCTCAACTGAATTTTCATAGTTTAGTTTTCCCTTTGAACCAAGTTCGTGGGATCTCCACTCAGCATGGTAGGGTTACCACTATGATCATTCTTTACATTATGGATTTTTAAGCCCATTCCCTCTAGCAAAACTCGCAATTGATCTCTATTCAATCCTTTCGTCAAAGGATCTGCCAAATTTTCCCTAGACTTCACATAGTCAATAGAATAACACCATTTGAGATCAATTGGCGTACGGTATTATGTCTGCGATGAATATATCTAGACTTACCGTTATAAAATTGGCTTTGCGCCTTACCTATAGCAGCTTGGCTATCACAGTGAATCATTACAGGCGGCAAAGTCTTATTCCAACATGGAATATAGGATAAAAAATTTCTAAGCCACTCGGCTTCTTCACCAGTTTTATCTAAATTGTTGTAACCATTTTTGTTACGTTTTTCGTTATTATTTTCTTCTTCTTTTCCCCCCGTTTTATGTAATTTAGTTGGTTTTTAGTTCTTTTTATAATTTATTGAGTGTTTTGCTCTATTTTGGTTTCTAACGTGTTTTTCGTATATTTTGTCGGTTTTCTACGTTTTTCTTCTTGTTTTTAGTGTGCAGGTCGGAAGCCCCTTGAGGACTTGATGTAGCTCAAAAATGGTTTGGGAAATAATAGTTGGATGCATGGGTTCGTTGGCGATACATAGAAAAAAGCAGAACTCGATTTCGAGTTCGGACGAGTTCGAACGGGCCGATATGCGAAGTCGTGCACGGAAGCCGTCAACTTCAAGTCAAAAGCTGTGGGTGAATAAGTTTTCAAGAAAAAGTTGGATTTGAAAACACAGCTTCGTAGAGGGCTTCGTTAGTAACACGGAGGAAAAAATGGAACCCAATTCCGAGTTCGGACGAGCCCAAACGAGCCTGAAAAGCAAAATAGTGCACGCAGGCAAACACCCAGAGCGCCGCGGCGCGAGCAACCTTCACGGCACGGCCATGCTTACCTCCGCGGCGCGGCACACACCTGCTCCACGTCGTGCACCCTCCACGAGGCTTCAGAGAGCACGCCCAGGCATCCCTCGCACCATGAAGCTGCCCCGCGCCGCGCCAAGAAGACCTTCTACGCCACGGCACCTGGACCCCTCTACTTGGACTTTGCTGGAAATTCTTCCATGTTTTGAGGAACCTTCACTTCCATGTTTTGAGAAACCTTCATCACTATGTTTTGAGCACCTTTCTTTATATTTTCCTCCATGTTCCCTCCATGTTTTGTGGCTTGAATGGTGAAGGAAAATTATGGGAAATTCACCTATAAATATGGTATGGTTTTGGACTAAGAAGGACACCACATAATCGAGGAGTTCTCCCCCTCTACTCCTCTCCTTCTTTCTTCTTCGTTCTTTTCATTTTCTTCATTCTTAGTTCTTTTTCTTGGTTTTATTTGTGAGTGTAATATTTGGAGAATACAAGATTTCTTGTGAAATCGGTTTGGCTTGTACGTTTGATTTCGATTCTCGACTTGGACTAATAGTAAGTTTTCCTCATTTGTTTATGAATAAGAAAGCTTGTGTTAATTCTTTTGTTGTGATTGATTTCATTATGAGTAGCTAATCCTCTAGCTAGGGTTAGGGGACAATAATTCTTGTTTGTTCTCGTTTATGTGCATGACGATAGCTCAATCTTTGCGAGTTGTTTTAAATTGGAATTGATAAAATCATGCTTGATAAATCGATATACGCTAAGAGTGACACTTAGGGAAATTTATTGATATAATTGAAGAGTGACACTTCAATTTCGCACGATTGAATATTGATTTATTAAGTTAGAGTTTGTTGATGATTCATTAGCGGCTTTTAGAACCGAGAGGGGAGGAGTCCTAGAATTAATCGATTTCAAAACCGAGAGAGGAGAAATTGGTGGAATTTGGCTCGTTTAGAGTAGACATGTCCGGAGACGTATTGTCTGTGTTAATTGATTCGTTAATTAATTCGTTTATGTTTATTCGCATGTTACGAAAAGTTATTGAGGATAAACCGCTAAATGAGTTAATTAGTCGAGTCTTTTAATTGAGTTATGGATTGCCGATAAATGTGTGTAGAACCGGAAATGATTGTCCCCGATATCCTAGCTCGTTTATTTCTCTATTATTATTCCATTTCTATTTCTTAGATATATTTATATTTCTTGTTATTTCTTAGTTGATAATCAATTCCAAACCAGCAAATTGAATTAGAGTGTTTAGGATTTTATTTTCTATTTTTGTGATTTGGACAACTAAAGCAAATTGAATTAGAGTGTTTAGGATTTTATTTTCTATTTTTGTGATTTGGACAACTAGCTAGCAAACGAAGCTCCGAACCGCCTTCCTTTGAGAGACAACCCGAGTCCGGATAACTCGGTTACCAAATTATCCCACCACAAAATATTGCACAACGTCTCCCTATCAAGAGTATCCTGCTATACTCCACCTTTACAAGGTTAGAGATTCAATAAAAGTCCACATGACTTACCCTCAGCACAATCAACAGGTCATCTTGCACTTGGAGTGCTCTAGGGAATAGCTCTGGACATTCATATGTTCCAAGTGCTCAACTGAATTTTCATAGTTTAGTTTTCCCTTTGAACCAAGTTCGTGGGATCTCCACTCAGCATGGTAGGGTTACCACTATGATCATTCTTTACATTGTGGATTTTTAAGCCCACTCCCTCTAGCAAAACTCACAATTGATCTCTATTCAATCCTTTCGTCAAAAGATCTGCCAAATTTTCCTTAGACTTCACATAGTCAATGGAAATAACACCATTTGTGTATCAATTGGCGTACGGTATTATGTCTACGACGAATATATCTCGACTTACCGTTATACAAATTGCTTTGCGCCTTACCTATAGCAGCTTGGCTATCACAGTGAATCATCACAGGCGACAAAGTCTTATTCCAACATGGAATATAGGATAAAAAATTACTAAGCCACTCGGCTTCTTCACCAGCTTTATCTAAAGCGATGAACTCCGATTTCATTGTTGAACGAGCTATACAAGTTTGTTTTGTGGATTTCCACCAAACTGCACCTCCTCCAATGCAGAAAACATATCCTTTAATGGAGTGAGAATCCCTCGATTCTGATATCCAGCTTGCATCACAGTACCCTTCAAGTACAGCTGGATATCTCGAGTATTTTAGCCCGTATTTAAGGGTGTACCTCAAGTACTTAAGTACCCTTTTCAAAGCATTCCAGTGCTCATGATTGGGATTGCTCGTAAATCTGCTCAACTTATTCACCGGGTAGGCCAAGTCTGGTCGTGTACAATTCGTCAAGTACATCAGACTCCCTATTGTCCGTGAATATTCTAACTGAGCCACTGGTTGACCTTTATTGGCTACCAGATTTATACTAAGATCAAGGGGTGTCTTAACATATGCCTAGACTGTGCACCGTCATAGGCATCAAATTTCTTGAGCACTTTGTGGCAAGGCAATTCCATCATGGGTTCTGATAATTCTTATTCCAAGAATAACATCAGTCAAACCCATATCTTTCATGTCGAAATTTCTTTTCAACATTCTTTTCGTATCCATGATCACTTCATGGCTACTCCCCATGATCAACATATCGTCTACATATAGACATACAATCACAAATGTATTTGATGTACTCTTGACATAAACACATTTGTCACATTCATTGATTTTGAAACCATTTGACAACATCACGTCATCAAATTTCAAATTCCATTGTTTCGGAGCTTGTTTCAGTCCATACAATGATTTGATCAATCTACACACCTTTCTCTCTTGTCCAGGTGCAACAAAACCTTCAGGTTGTTCCATGTATATTTCTTCTTCCAATTCACCATTAAAAAATGCCGTCTTGACATCCATTTGGTGAATCTCAAGATTGTGCAATGCAGCAATCGAGAGAAGCACTCTTATCGATGCTAAACGCGTAATTGGTGAATAGGTATCAAAGAAATCATATCCTTCTTTTTGTTTAAAGCCTTTGACCACCAATCTTGCTTTAAACTTATCAATCAATCCATCAGCTTTATATTTCCTCTTTAGGATCCACTTGCATCCTAAAGATTTACAACCATCAGGGAGATCAACCAACTCCCAAGTATGGTTCTGCATAATGAACTTGATTTCGCTATTTACAGCTTCTTCCCAGAGTGGTCCTTCTGGGCTGGACAGAGCTTCCTTAATGGAACTCGATTCATCGTCCAACATGTACATAATAAAACGAGGTCCAAACGTTTTCGCTGTTTTTACCCTTTTACTACGTCTCGGTTCTTCATCAGTACCCTCTGGTACAGAACCACTAGCAGTATCATACGTTCGTTTATTAGAACTAGATTTTGCCCTTTTCTTCATAGGAAAAACATTTTCAAAGAATATGGCATTCCTTGACTCAATCGTGGTACCAACAGATACCTCTGGATTTTCTGATTTATGAACCAGAAATCTATATGCCATACTATTGTACACATATCCAATAAATACACAATCGACCGTCTTTGGCCCGATTCGCATTTGTTTTGGTTCAGGTATTGAAACCTTAGCCAAACACCCCTACACTTTCAGGTATTTATAAGACGGCTTACGATTTTTTCACAATTCGTAAGGAGTCTCATCTTTCCCTTTAGGTGGTATTTTATTCAGGATATGATTTGCTGTTAAAACAGCTTCCCCCCACATGTTTTGGGGTAATCCTGAATTTATCAACATGGCATTCATCATTTCTTTTAACGTACGGTTCTTGCGTTCAGCAACACCGTTCGACTGTGGAGAATAAGGGGCCGTCATTTGATGAATTATGCCATATTCATAACATATTTGTTCAAAAGGAGCTACATACTCCCCACCCCTATCACTTCGGATTATTTTAATCCTCTTGCCGAGTTGATTTTCAACTTTGGTCTTATAGATTTTAAAAGCTTCCACAACCTCGTCTTTGCTTCTTAACAAATATAAGTAGCAAAACCTTGTGCAATCATCGATAAAAGTTACAAAATACTTTTTACCGGTTCTTGTTTGCACACTTTTCATATCACATACATCAGTATGGATTAAACGTAATGGTACAGTACTCCTTTCCACCGAGTGAAAAGGAAACTTAGCCATTTTTGCTTCAACACATATTTCACATTTCTTATGTGATTCAATTTTAGAATTAGGAATTAATTCTAAATTCATCAACCGTTTAATTGCATTTAGATTTGCATGTCCCAATCTAACATGCCATAAATCACAGCACTCAACTGTATAAACAGAAATAGGCTTTTCATTCTCATTAGCAACGGTTACACGGCTCACAACCATTACATTCATTTTGAACAAACCCTTGTCGATATATCCACGACCAAGGAATGTTCCAAACTTGCTAAGAACAAACTTCTTAGCGTCAAACACAAGCCTATATCCATGCTCAACAAGAAGAGATCCAGAGACCAAATTGTTGTGGATGTCTGAGACATGCAGAACATCCTTAAGCTTCAACTCCTTTCCAGAAGTCAGCTTCAGCACCACAGTGTCCACTTCAGCCACATCAGCCATGGAGGAGTTTGCCATGTGAAGTTTCCGACCCTTAGCAGAAGTGTATTCAGAGAACACCTCCTTATTGGAACACACATGACGAGTGGCACCATTATCGATGAACCACTCCCTTGGGTTATCCACCAAATTGGCTTCAAACACCACAGCCGTCATATCAAAGTCGGTCAGTTCACCCGGCACATGGTTGTGTTCAGCCACAAGGGCACTAGGTTTACCTTTCTTTGGCCTCTTGCAGTCTTTAGCCATATGATTTGGCTTTCCACAGTTGTAGCAAGTACCTGTAAATTTCCAAACCTTACCTGGCGACTTTCCTTTGTCAATGGACTTTCTTTTGCTCGAGTTGCCTTGTTCCAGCAAATTTGTACGAGCCTCCATCATCTGAGCTTTTCCAGATGAATTCCTGTTGTCCTCCTCAATACGAAGACGAACAACAAGGTCTTCAAGACTCATCTCCTTCCTCTTATGCTTGAGGTAGTTCTTGAAGTCTTTCCAACCCGGTGGCAGTTTCTCAATCACAGCCGCAACTTGGAATGACTCGCTCAGAGACATTCCCTCAGCATGAATATCGTGCAAGATAAGTTGAAGCTCTTGCACTTGGGACACGACGGTCTTTGAATCGACCATCTTAAAGTCAAGAAATTTACCGACGACGAATTTCTTCGCCCTTGACATCCTCGGTCTTGTACTTCTTTTCCAAAGCAGCCCAAAGCTCTTTGGCAGAACCAACAGAACTGTACACATTGTACAACTCATCACTAAATCCGTTCAGGACATAGTTACAACAAAGGTAATCACCTTGCATCCAAGCATCGTACGCATTGCGTAGTTCAGCATTGGTTTCATTTTCATCAATGACTGCAGGATCGTCCTTCAGGTACTTTTCCTTACCCAAGGTGGTTTGGTAAAAGCGCATCTTCTGTTGCCATCTCTTGAAATCAAGCCCGTTGAATTTTTTGGGCTTCTCAGTCGTGGGGACATGGACAGCTCGTACAGGATTATTAACAACTGGGTTGACCGAATGCTGATGTTGAGAACCTTCTCCGTAGTTTGCCATCAGTTCAGTAGGATGACAATATTCTTCTTGCGATTGTTAGAAATTGGGTATCAAAATACATGGGAATCCTACAAACTGATATGTATTTTTCAGTTCTTACAAATAATCTGAAAATAAAAAATTACTATCGAACTGAAAATTAAATGACAACTTAAAGTTAAATTAAAAATTAAACATAAAACTGAAAGATAAAAGCCAAGGCGAGTATAACTCTTTCCGCAAGAAGAATACGCCCCGTGTGGCTGCTAACGGTTCAGGCGTAACACCCCCAAAGATATAATGACAAACGTCTCTAAATCTGTAGCACACTAGATTTACGAGCTCTAGCGAGAATTGAGCACTATAAAAATATTTATTATTTTTCCCTTCTCTATTTTTCTTTTATGCGGTATTCTTCTCTTTCTCTTGTGTACTTGATCCTCTGCTGAGATCCCATATTTAAAGATGGAGCAAAATTGAGCATACTCCTTCATGCAGACTTCCTCCATACTTAGCATTTAATTGGGTGGATAAGTGGAAATGTCATTTCTGACAATATGTCATGAAGTCCATTAAATATCTGACAAATTGGTAGGCCACTTAAATACATTCCGACAACATCCATTAATAACACTCTGACAACATACATTAGTTACACTCAATTACAACATTCCACGAATATTACCCAAAACGCAATACGACGAACAAAACAAACCGAATATATACAATCCAACTAAAACGACAGAAACGATTCAACGAGTCAACGAGAAAAAAGGTAAACACGATATAATCAAACGACCTCACATCTGAACAACAATTTACGAGAAGGTTCAGAAAGAATTACCCGTCTTCGGGAAATTCGAGCTATCGGAAAAGCTGGGTCAGACGAACGGGAACTCGAACGGCACTCGGAACTCCTTGAAGGTGCTACTCGTGAATGGAGAACGTTGTTGACCTCGACGAACTGAATTGCTGACCGGAGATGAAAGATCTCACCGGAAAGAATGGAGGACGGAGCTTCCGTTCGGGATCAGGGACGTTGGCTCGTGGCTGGGGGCTGTTGTAGGTTCGCGACACGCGGTTGATGAGATGGCTGCCGCGTGTGTGGTCTCCGGAAAAACGGCGGAGTTGAGTCGCTGGAAAAAGGTACGCATGGAATTTCACCTCTTAAAAAAAAAAAAAACGATGAGGGCTTCTGCTAGATGAGAGAAGGAGAAATATCCTAACATATGAACGATTCTGATAAATGAGAAAGACTTCTTGGCCGAGTCATATGTAGATGATGAGAGTCGATCGCGGTTAAAATCTCACAAGAATATCGAAACAGAAATTTGAGAGTGATGATAAGGAGTGACTCAGTCGCAGAAGAAGAAGATATGCCGCTCGTGAATTCGCACATGATCAATAATATGGGCTCAACATATTTATCTCCAGATAGGCCAGTCATGACTCAATTTGGGCTAGGGAATTAAACCATTTTGGACTGGAATTTAATTAATCAAATTGGGCCAAATTAATTACTCAACTGGGGCGATACGGATTGAAAACGAATTAAAACGAAAGAGGTTCGGTTTATGCGATTAAACTGAAAATTCGAACGACGAACGATAAAATAAAATCTTACGACTTGCATAATTATATTATCCACATAATAATATATTTTAAGCACAATAATAATATATATATATAAATCAAGCAATATACTCACTTAAGCAATTAATCCAAATAATAATGATAATGCTAATATAATAATATTCGAAAAACCCAATACTCAAACGGGACACTACAGTCAAACTCTTGTCAGAGCATTTTTAATAGAGCATTTGAATGAGGTTTATTAAATACAATTAAACCTCCCAGTTTTTCCATTATGTGAAGGAGGTTTAAGGTTTACGAAGAGGCTCACATGTTTGAATTTACAAACCTTTCATAAACATGATAAATAAAATAAAAAAATATTGAACCAATATTGCCTTGAACGCGCATGTGATAGACGGTTCAAGAGTGTGGTGCATGATGAGACACACGCCTTGTTGCAAGAGTGTGGTGTGTGATGGCCCACACCTGCCAAAAAGTTTGGCAAATTGTTTTTTTTTTTTTCTTTTTGCATTTTAATGTTTTTTGGTTGTGTCTTCATTTCTTTTTCTTACATTTGTTTAATAATTGTAAATATAAAGGCTTGAATCCATTTTATATTTATTGGTTTTAATTCATTTCTTTTCCACTCGTTCTTATATTTATTAAACCATTTTTTAAGATACTAACTTAATTTCTGTTTTATTTTAATTAACAATCTATAATTATAAATAATGCAATATAATTATATTATTTTTATATGTATTTATGATAATTATATAAAATATTCAGATTGAATAAAAATAAAAAGTAGAGTTAGTTTTATAATATTAATAAAAACGGGTAATTCCTTATAAATCCCTAACTCACATTTCAAATCCCCATCACTTTTAAACTTCCTTATCACTCCTTAAAGCTAATTTCTCTTTCCAAATCACTTCACATTTATATACTACTCTTATTATTATTCTTTTATTTTGCCTTATTTTCATAAAAAATTGAATTGAAGCTCTCCTCTCTCTCAAATTTACGTCGTCGACCGTCGCTTTCTCGCTCAAATTTTTGTCGCAGACCGTCGCTCTCTCTTTGAAAAAATTCCATCTCTCTCCGTTTGTCTCTCTCTCTCTCTCTGAAAATTCCGTTCGTTGATAGTTTCTCTCTCTCTCTCTCTGAAAATCGCCGGCCAATTCTGTGGGAAAATTCCATGGCAGGCTCGAAAGACCGTCCTCCTCGCTGTTCCACATCCGACAAATCATCTTCCACAGTAAGCAAGGTAAGATTTTGGAGATTTTTTTCCAAAAATTTGATTTTTTTTCTTCAATTCGGAATTTGGGGATTTTTTTCAAAATTTTGATTTTTTTTATTGAATTCGATATTTTTCAAAATTAGGTATTTGGTTGATGCTAATGCACTTTGAATTTGAGTTTTATTTCACCAATTACGAATTTTATTGATAAATTAGGCTAATTGCATGTCTAGGGTTTTATTGATTTATTTGAGTTTTATTGA
The DNA here is from genome assembly GCA_008636005.1 of Striga asiatica. NCBI lineage: Eukaryota > Viridiplantae > Streptophyta > Magnoliopsida > Lamiales > Orobanchaceae > Striga > Striga asiatica. The sequence continues at coordinate 453,154 of BKCP01005417.1, read as the reverse complement.
TTTTGGTATGTTTTTTTGATCAATTGTTGTCGCTATTGTTATTGTAAATTAATTTTGAAATTCTTAAAGGTCCCAACATAGAGATAGTTTTTGGATTTAATTTTTGTAAGATTCAATTTCAATTCGAAAATAACTATTCGGAAGAAAGTTCAATTACAAATCATGGTTCATGGCTTCACGCAATGCGACTGTAAGCAAGTTCCAGTGGAAAAGCAAAACGAACTGGATATTCATTTTGCTTATGAAAAATATTGATTGCTATAAATTAATTTTGAAATTCTTAAGAGTTCCAACATATATATACTTTTTGAAGCATGATGGGAATATCTAGTTCGTTTTGCTTTTCCACTTGAACTTGCTCACATTGCGTGAACAATAATTTGTAATTGAATTTTTCTTCCAAGAGGAAGTTGTGTCCATCTGTAGAGAGAGAAAGCGCCAAATCAAACGAGCCGTTGAGAGAAGGTATGCTCTTGCAGATGCACATTACAAGTATTTTCAGTCTCTTTATGGAGTCTCGGCGACCATAAACCTTTTTGTGGCCCACCATTCTCCTCCGCTGTTGTACATCACAATCTCATCGGCGCCGGAGAAAAACACAGTCATCTCAAACCCTTTATTCCTCAAGAAAAACCCATTTGAGCCCAGCAAAAAGGCCGTACCTTGCGACTCATGCAGTTCTTCTATAAGCTCTGCCTCTCAAGAACACAGGCCCCTCGAAAAAAGTGAAAATAGAAATAAAAAAAAAATGACGAAGAAGAAGAAAATGAAGAAAAAGAGAAGATTTGTGGGTATTTCTACATGGACATGCCTCGGAGCAACACAATGGCCTCACCACAGAGGGATTTCGAGTGGGATTTTTACAACCCTTTCAAAAATGTGGCAATGGCGGCGCCGGAGATGATAAATATTTATAATAATATTAATAAAAATATTTCAGAGGAGGATTTGAGAGCCGTGAGGGAAGAAGGGATACTGGAGCTGGAAGATGAGCGAGAATGTGCAGTTGAGAGCAAGAGGAGTGATTTGGAGAAATAGAAGGAATGGAGCTGAAGTTGTGGAGAGTGAAGTGGGCGGTGCTAAAATGCACCGGGCTGAGGAAAGGCAAAACGAAGTTTTGAATGTGATCGCCACGCCGGCTAGAGGGCGGGAGCTTTTGGAGGCTTTCAAGGACATTGAAGATCATTTTAGGGTAGCTTATGATGCTGGAAAGGAAGTTTCCAGAATGTTGGAGTGTAATAGGGTGCATTTGCAGTCTAATATGGAGGAAATTAAAGGTTGATTTTTTTTTTTTTTTTCCAGATATGTGTGTGTATTCACAATGAGTATTACTGCTGTAAATAATATTTGCTTACCAAGATTCTTCCTCCTTTGTGTGAAACTTGAGATACTTCAGACTTGCCATTTTGATGTCTCGATCTAATAACACTTTCATGGTCTATTCTCTCAAGTTGTTATGAATTGTATTTGTGAGCATTTCTGCTGTGTAATTTTATGGATGATGGTTTGTGGACTAAGTAGTTTGAATGGATGTTTTGGATTTTTTTTATTTGATTCCTAATGATACCTGTTTTCTTAATATTAGTACCGCATTTTTGGTGTAAAAGTACTCATTTTCTAGTAGCTAATACTCATTTAAGGATGTGTTTTTAAACTGTATACCAGTTTCTATTCATAGTAGTACCTAGTTTCTTCACACTAGTACCAATTTTGTATTGTTATAGTACCAGATATTAGCTCATCAGTACCACTGCTAACGAATACATAAAACGCCGAATTTAATTCTCAAATGATGTTTACATGACAAATAATCACTCTCACACTAGTTTTTATGAGATTTATAATGTTTTTGATTAAGTTTAATTGCAGACTAGTCACGAACTCGACACACTAATGAAAAAACACTACCAACACTTCATCTCATTAAAACTATATCAGTTTTGGGCAAAATAGTACCGCATCTTCTTCTACGAGGTACCTGTTTTTGATCGATTAGTACCTACTTTTGTGAAGAAAAATTGACTATTTCAATTGTGGTCAACATTTACAAAAAGAAGTACCAGTCATAGTGTAAGACAGTACCACTTTATGGCGTATTAGTACCAGATATCGTCTCTCTAGTACCACTTGTAATGAACACATATGAAGACCGAATTTCGGTCGCAAATCATGTTAATACGACCCATAATCACTCTCACATTAGTTTATATAAAATTTTAAATGTTTTTTATTGAGTTTAATCGCAAATTGATCATGAACTCGATACACTAATGAGAAAACACTGCTAATAAACTTCATTTCATTGAATGACACACTTCATCTCATAGAAATCATTATACATGACTACTCCAAATTCTACCTATATGTTTTCACTTCCACTTTTATTCATCCAAATCACGTGTGAACGACCCACGTGTCATGGTAGACATGAAGGATTAGAGAAATCACAATTCTGAAAATAGTACCAGTTTTGGGCAAAATAGTACCGCATCTTCTTCTACGTGGTACCTGCTTTTGATCGATTAATACCTACTTTTGTGAAGAAAATTTGATTATTTCAATTGTGGTCAACATTTACAAAAAGTAGTATCAGTCATAGTGTAAGACAGTACTACTTTACGGCGTATTAGTACCAGATATCGTCTCTCTAGTACCACTTGTAATAAACACATAAAAATACCGAATTCCGGTCGCAAATGATGTTTATACGACCCATAATCACTCTAACATTAGTTAATATAAGATTTTAAATGTTTTTTGTTGAGTTTAATCACAAATTGGTCATGAACTCGATACACTAATGAGAAAACACTACTACTAGACTTCATTTCATTGAATGACACACTTCATCTCATAGAAATTATTATACATGACTACTCCAAATTCTACCTATATGTTTTCACTTCCACTTTTTTTCATCCAAATCACGTGTGAACGATCCACATGTCATGGTAGACATGATGGATTAGAGAAATCGCGAATCTGAAAATAGTACCAGTTTTGGGCAAAATAGTACTGCATCTTCTTCTATATGGTACTTGCTTTTGATCGATTAGTACCTACTTTTGGAAGAAAAATGGATTATTTCAATTATGGTCAACATTTACAAAAAGTAGTACCAGTCATAGTGTAAGACAATACCACTTTATGGCGTATTAGTACCATATATCGTCTGTCTAGTACCACTTGTAATAAACACATAAGAAGACCGAATTTCGGACGCAAATGATGTTTATACGACCCATAATCACTCTGACATTAGTTTATATAATATTTTAAATGTTTTTTGTTGAGCTTAATCACAAATTGGTCATGAACTCGATACACTAATGAGAAAACACTACTACTAGACTTCATCTCATTGAATGACACACTTCATCTCATAGAAATCATTATACATGACTACTCCAAATTCTATCTATATGTTTTCACTTCCACTTTTTTTCATCCAAATCACGTGTGAACGATCCACGTGTCATGGTAGACATGAAGGATTAGAGAAATCGCGAATCTGAAATTAGTACCAGTTTTGGGCAAAATAGTACCGCATCTTCTTCTACGTGGTACCTGCTTTTGATCGATTAGTACCTACTTTCGTGAAGAAAAATTGATTATTTCAATTGTGGTCAACATTTACAAAAAATAGTACCAGTCATAGTGTTAGATAGTACCACTTTATGGCGTATTAGTACCAGATATCGTCTTTGTAGTACCACTTGTAATAAACACATAAGAAGACCGAATTTCGGTCGCAAATAATGTTTATACGACCCATAATCACTCTGACATTAGTTTATATAAGATTTTAAATGTTCTCGATTGAGTTTAATCACAAATTGGTCATTAATTCATACACTAATGAGAAAACACTACTACTAGACTTCATTTAATTGAATGACACACTTCATCTCATAGAAATCATCATACATGACTACTCCAAATTCTACATATCTATTTTCACTTCCACTTTTTTTCATCCAAATCACGTGTGAACGATCCACGTGTCATGGTAGATATGAAGGATTAGAGAAATCGCGATTCTGAAAATAGTACTTGTTTTAGCCAACATAGTGCCGCATCGTCTTATACGTGGTACCTGCTTTTGATCGATTAGTACCTACTTTTGGAAGAAAAATTGATTATTTCAATTATGGTCAACATTTACAAAAAGTAGTACCAGTCATAGTGTAAGACAGTACCACTTTATGGCGTGTTAGTACCAGATATCGTCTCTCTAGTACCACTTGTAATAAACACATAAGAAGACCAAATTTCAGTCGCAAATGATGTTTATACGACCCATAATCACTCTGACATTAGTTTATATAAGATTTTAAATGTTTTTTTTTAGTTTAGTTACAAATTGGTCATGAACTCGATACACTAATGAGATAACACTACTACTAGACTTCATTTCATTGAATGACACACTTCATCTCATAGAAATTATTATACATGATTACTCCAAATTCTATCTATATGTATTCACTTCCACTTTTTTTCATCCAAATCACGTGTGAACGATCCACGTGTCATGGTAGACATGAAGGATTAGTAAAATTGCGAATCTGAAAATAGTACCAGTTTTGGGCAAAATAGTACCGCATCTTCTTCTACGTGGTACCTGCTTTTGATCGATTAGTACCTACTTTTGTGAAGAAAAATTGATTATTTCAATTGTGGTCAACATTTAAAAAAAGTAGTACCAGTCATAGTGAACGACAGTACCACTTTATGGCGTATTAGTACCAGATATTGTCTCTGTAGTACCACTTGTAATAAACACATACGAAGATCGAATTTCGATTGCAAATGATGTTTATACGACCCATAATCACTCTGACATTAGTTTATATAAGATTTTAAATGTTCTTGATTGAGTTTAATCACAAATTGGTCATTAATTCATACACTAATGAGAAAACACTACTACTAGACTTCATTTCATTGAATGACACACTTCATCTCATAGAAATCATAATACATGACTACTCCAAATTCTACATATATATTTTCACTTCCATTTTTTTTCACCCAAATCACGTGTGAACGATCCACGTGTCATGGTAGATATGAAGGATTAGAGAAATCGCGATTCTGAAAATAGTACTTGTTTTAGCCAAAATAGTACCGCATCGTCTTCTACGTGGTACCTGCTTTTGATCGATTAGTACCTACTTTTGTGAAGAAAAATTGATTATTTCAATTGTGGTCAACATTTACAAAAAGTAGTACCAGTCATAGTGTAAGACAGTACCACTTTATGGCGTGTTAGTACCAGATATCGTGTCCCAAGTACCACTTTTAATGAACACATAAGAAGACCGAATTTCGGTCGCAAATGATGTTTATATGACCCATAATCACTCACATTAGTTTCTATGAGATTTGATATTTGGTTAATTAAGTTTAATCGCAAATTGGTCACGAATTCAACACACTAATGGAAAAACACTACTTAATACACTTCAGCTCATTGAATGGTGCCAGTTTTGACGGAAATAATACTGCTTCTTCTTCTACGAAGTACTTGTTATTGATCAATTAGTACTTACTTTTGGTCAACCAAAATGGATTATTTCAATTTTTTTCCACATTTACAAAAAGTAGTACCGGACCTACAGAAAGACAGTACCACTTTGTGGTGTTTTAGTACCTGATATTGGCTCCTTAGTACCACTTCTAACGAACATATAAAATCACCGAGTTTTGGTCGCAAATCATGTTTATACTACCAATAATCACTCTCACATTAGTTTATATGAGATTTAAATATTTTTAGTTGAGTTTATTGAGTAAAGAAGTACAATATAATTTTTATAAGCCTTAAGGATAAGAATTAAATTTACTCATAAATAATTGCGATTTCCTAGCGGCTTGATGGTAGAGGAGGCTGTTTTTGAGGGTCCGGACTTTCCCATACCCGGGTTCGAGTTCCCCCTCTGCGCGAACCTTCCACTATTTTTTTTATCTCATACTAAAATTAATTAGTACCTGATTTATCCAAAATAATATCGCATCTTCTTCTACGTGGTGCAAAAAAATGGTGGAAGGTTCGCACAGAGGGGGACACGAACCCGGGTCTGGACAAGTCTACACCCTAAAACACCGCCTCCTCTACATCAAGCCACTAGGCGATCGCAATTATTTATGAGCAAATTTAATTCTTATGCGCAACTTTCATGAAAACCGAGGACCAATGTTTCTTATTAAAAAGTGAGTATTTCCTCAACACCTACAAAAAAAACCTAGAATAATAATTATTCACAGAATATAAACAGAATTTATATAAATAATGAATAAATTCTGAATATAATTTATATAAACATATAAAATTGATGGCTGCTTCTTACTATATAATATGAACAAAGTATAATTTATATGAACAAAATATAAACATATATCAACAGAATAATAAAAATATAAACCTGCTTTATTATGAATAATTAGTTATAAATTTAATATAAATATAAACAAAATAATTTAAGAATCTCCAAGAATCGATTGATTTATCTTGCAACAACTCATGTTCTCCCTCCGAGAAAATCATCAGACTGTACGTTTTCCCTGCGTTCATGACAAAATAATACAAAGATTTATAAATAATGGAACTAGTTAAAAATTAATGAACTAGGATATGATACGACTATACCATATTTCAATAATAAATTCATTAATATTTTGAAAGCAACATTACCTGCTCATGTTCATCGGGAAGGATTGAACTCCATCATCTGGTCTTTCATTTCTGTCAATGGAAATTATCTCTACAATATTTACTTTCCGACAAACATGTAACCGAATCATGTTCTTCACATCCTCATCATTCAACAAACTAACTCTCTTTTTTTCTTTTGGCGCAATATAGCATAGCACGACGGATTCGAAATTAACGTTCGGCCACCTCTTTGATATCAGAGTGTACACTTCGTCAAGCGTTGATCCAATGTGCATAGAGAACACAAACAATTCATTCTTGTACGTACAACTCCCTAGTATATCACTTTGTGCCCTTCCATATATATAACAATAATTGGATAAATAAAAAAAACTTCACATTTTCCAGGAAAATATGGTACAAGACAGTATTAAAGTGGTACTATACACATACAAACAGAGGTACATTAATCAATAATAGTGGTACAGTGATCATTCCCACCTTATTTTCTTGTTTTAGGTTGAATAACACATTACATAACCTAACAATGGCATCAATTTCGTATACATAAACAAGAAATAAGAGATTTTGATCAATTTAATTGATTTAGGGTAAATATGAACAACAATTTTCAAAATTCAATCCTTAACAAATTAACCAAATATATACGAATTAAACATGATTTTTGGACTCCAAAATGCTCATATAATACATATATTATTACTACTTCAAATTTTGGCCGGAAAAAGCACGAATGTTGCCGGAAAAAATAAATTTTTGGCCGCACAAATTTGACGTCGGAATCACTTGTTTGGCCGGATTTGTTGTTGCCGGAGTTCTTCTCGCCGTATTTGGGTCGCTGGAGAAACAGACCTGCAAAAAAAAAAAGAGAGAGAGAGAGAAGAGAAATCACCGATGAGAATGGAGGGGGACGGGAGAGAGGAGAGATGTGTGGGGAAGAAGCTTGAACAAAATAAAATAAAAGAAAAAGGAAAATGTAGGTATAAGAAAAGGAAAATGTATAATAAAATAATATGTAATATTATCTTGTAGTGGAGATGATGTCATAACTTGTTTTCTTTTTATTTAATTTAACACTAGGGATTTAAGTGGAACATGATTATGGGGGTAGGAAGTTCAAAGGAAGAAAAAGACACCTAGGGACTGAGGAGGGAGTTAAAAAGAGAGTTGGGAATTTTAGGAGAAGCTGCCCTAATAAAAATATAAGAGCATAAAATTAATAAAAAAAAGTAGGAAACATGTGGGACCCATAAAAAATAAGGTTTGTGGGAGCATCTCCAATGGCAAGCATGAATTGTAGTGTATGTGGTAATTAAATAGATGGTCTTCCATCTACGTATAAGGAATAGATGTTCAAATACATAAGTCTCCAGTGGTTTATTTATTCAACTTAGAAAATATGGATCATCATGTCTAACATGATTTCTACACGTAGAAGGAGTTCTTGATTTTATTCCTCTCTCTTGCCATGTCATTATGAATAGAATCTAGACATTCACGATTGGAGACATTTTTTTATTGAACTTCTTCCATATTTCTACAATTAACAACCCATTGGAGATGCTCTGAGGTTTATTGTTAAATTTTACATGAAATAGGTAGGCCCACGTCATGTACATAACTAAAAGTCAATATTAAAACACTAGTACAATACCCGTGTACTACACGGGTGCTTGCTAATTTTTTTTTGCTTAAAACTTTAAAATTAATGAGAAAACGTGGTTGAAAATTTAAATACTTTTTATAAAAAAATATATATTATTATATATTTTATTATGACACTTGTTACTTGTGCGACTTACCTTTGTTATATTATAATAATTTTTCTAACTCATAACATATAACTACATTAAACATAAATTTAGTTGAGAAATAATTTTATTTTTCTAATTAATTTTAATAAATAATTTTATTATTATTATAAAGATAAATATAATTTATTTATTATATATATACAATATGGATGTCAATCGAAACTCATCAAAAGATGATTAATTTGATATATTTTATATATAAAACCGATAAAAAATACAAAAGTTATCAACTTCTAAAATATATTTACAATTCAATGGTTATAATAAGAATGAAATTAAAATACAATTAATACATTTAAAACGATCATAAATAAATCAACATATTTATGGTAATTCAAACTTAATTATTTTTTACAATTCAATGGTTATAATAAGAATGAAATTAAAATACAATTAATACATTTAAAACGATCATAAATAAATCAACATATTTATGGTAATTCAAACTTAATTATTTTTTACAGTTAAGATCCCGAAACATGCGAGTCTGCGCTCAATACATTTGGGAATTATATATAGGGTTATTATATTATATATAGGGGGATTTTATGAAAGCATAAACCAAACCTATAGAATCTCTCATACATGCGTCGTGATGTGGGTACTTCCCACATTGAAATTGTTTGGGTGGCTTCCAAAATTATTCAAAAAGTTGAATAATCAGAAAAATAACAATATTTAAAACCCTTCACAAAGGAAAAAACATGGTACTTCATATCATTCCACCTAATAAAACAGACCCCCATATTTTTCTTTATTAGATTCATACTTTTAAAATGAAATAATGTCAGAAAACATTCACATAATTGTTTAACATATTTACAAAATATGGTATTTTCTTCTATAAAAAATATTTTTTCATCTAAAAATATAATTTTTTGTGACAAAATCTACCCACTTACTCGAATTATAGTCAATAACTAGGTCAATACATATTTGTTTAGGCATGTATGTATAGATTTGACGATAAAAATCTCGATAATTGCAATCACGGTATTATAAAAAACGCTAACCAAACTTATAGTATATTGCAAAGTAAAAACAACTTTAATTAAAAAATAAATAGAAAAAGATGTCAAAAACAACTTTAATTAAAAAAAAGAGATGTATAAAAAAACAAAGCAAAACAAAGAATCCACCTGTCAAGCAGCACAATTTAAGATTGGTGGGTAGTTTCACCAAATTTTTAAGAAAAATGTTACAAGTAAGAGAATAGAAATTGCATCTTGAAATGTGATCTAATAAGGAAATAAATTAAACAAAGTAGAATACAGAAGCTTTCTCTTTTTCCATGTTTAATATGTTTTCTATCATATCTTCCAAAGTTGACTGTCCCCACCCTTTTCCTTGATTGAATTACACTCCACAAACAGAATTTTGTTGACTCCTTTTCTTTTCAAAGTCCAACTGAGCAGCTCAAATGTTGAAAATCCTAGTGTATATCAAAAGGGCATCCGTCTCTGTTTCGATTTCTGTAATTTGATTTTATTTTTTCCTTTTTTGTTGGACTTCGATACAGTAATGGCGGAGAGTGGCCACGTCAGCACAGCGGATCAATCTGCTCGTGAAGACGAACGAAATATTCAGGCTCAATATGACCCGGTTAACATCCTCGCTCTTTTTTTTTTTTTTTTTGTGCTGAAATTGCTGGGAGTGTTGTGTTCTAAGTTGCTGACATTGTGTTTTGTTTTTGTGAGCTGCAAGGAGTTTATTAGTAAACTGTAAAAGTTTAGTTATTTTCCTTTGCTTATCTTAATGGGTTTCTAGGTTGCAAAAACCTTGGGGAATTTGGACGATTACTTATAACCTGGTTAGGGAATTATTGATATTGCAGACATGTAGAATTCTTGAAAATTGGTTTATTTTAATCTGGTTTTTATGAATTTACTTCTTTTCCTGATAGTTTTTATGAATTTAATCTGGTTTATTAATTTTACCAAGGTAGAGATTGCGTGCCTTAAACAAATCCAGATGTGTAGTCTTGATTGATAGAGTATTGCATAAACTCAATAATAATAATAATAATAATAATAATAATAATAATAATAATAATAATAATAATAAAATATAAAATAAAATGAAATGAAATATTCCGATTAGCTATGTAGATATTGGTTTACATTTTACTTACCATAGCTCAGTTAAGATATAAAGACAACGAGGCAGGTGGATTACCCTTCTACCATTCATATGAAACTGTAGGTGAAAAAAGGTAGAAGGTCTTGGATTTTGGTTTGACTGTGAAGTTGCTTAATCATGCTAATCCTACGTATGAGCTTTCATGTTGTGGATAATTGGAACCTGTTGTAAAACTCTAATGGCATGATTGGTATATTTCTTTGCAAGGAATGACCATTTTAATGGGAATTGCAAAACTCATCTCCATGGGATTAGTCATTCCATAACTAATGCAAGGTTTTCTCATTCTCATATTTGTAGGACTCAATTTTTCAAAATATATAATTAACAAATAATAAGTGATTGTCAAAATCCATTTCTTTTGGTTGAGTTGTATGATTTGCAGAATGTATGCCACTTAATTTAGTAAGAGACTACATGATTTCTGTTTGTGCTCTCTATTTCCATTACTTGAATCACATTATTTTGGGGGGATGTTTGTACTCCCTTAAAAAAAGTTATTGTCAGCTTTCGTCTCTATAAAATATCGTTGTTTGTGTTTCTGAATGCCCACTTCTGTGTTTTTCTCCTGCTAACTTAATTCAGAATCTAAAAGCAAATGTAGAGGGACATATCCTTTACATTAATCTACTTCTGGATTGATTTCAGCACACAAAGCGTGTTTTTTTTTTTTTTTNTAACCTGTTCAACTTTTAGCTTCTATTTGCAACACTACAATTTCTGGCATAAACTATAATAAATTTATAAATTTGTTTATATTAAAGCACATCTGGCATGAAGTGTCTCAGTTTTAAATTTTTTTACATCAGTTTATTAATAATTATCAAACATGGAAAATGTCACCAGAAATATGAGAGAGAGGAAGCTGCCTTAATGCAGTCCAGACGACCAAACCTCTCATCCCTGGAAATACCTAAACGTTCTCTTGAGAGGGCATTTTCCGATTTTACAAGGATAGATGTTGTCCCGAGCCCGAATTCCACTAGAGCTGGATTGCCACCTAGACCAAATTCGACAAAGTTGAAGTCGACCGTTAAGAATATTCTCCCGCAAAAGAGCTCAAGAGGTAAAAACTTACTGTCACAAGAAGCCGAAAGAACGGTGCTGATAATACCGGAAACGCCCCTTTCGGACAAGCCCTCAACTTCAAAGTCATTTTCGTTGAATAAAATTTTATTCTCGGCATCCACAAAATCGGCACATTCTTTGCCCGTGACACCAATGGCAAATGCTGACCCTAAGTTTTCACAAGAAAATCATGTTGATGAACAATCTAAAATATCTGTAAGTTTGTGTTCAGAGTACTTATAAGCGATGCTTACATGAACTGCCCCACAAGTCTAGGCATATTACAATTTGACCTGGTTATCTTTCAAATTTACGGATCAGCCCCCTATGCTATTTGTAAGTCTGAAGAAAGATAGCTTAATGAAACTTCAGGGTAGCCTTTGAAGATAAACCCCCACTTACATATATAAAAAAGATTCATTTTGCTTATCTCTTGTTTTTTTCTTTTTTTCTTTTTTTTGGAAAGGCCTTTCTAACTGAACATTATTTTTCTGCAGCAAACTGAAGTTAAGCAATTTATGACACGTTCGTTTTCAGTTCCAGTTAACATTAAAACACAAAGCTTGAGGCGGACAGAATCATCTGGAGGATTAATCCGGGTAATATCATCAAACCATCGATCAACTGTGATGGTGGAAAATGCCTCCACGGATATATCTCCTGATACCGAAGCAGGTATATATTGATTCAGGACATGGTAGAAAGCTTGCATGCATGATCTTCCATTACATTATGCTTCTCATGAACAATCATACATTTTAATTTGGGAACTGGAAGATTATAGTATGATTTGAGGTGGGCCTATAAATTTTGATTGTGGTCCGGTTGAGAGAAAAAAGTTCACGACATAACCACTCTAACCTGAATCGTTTCAGATTTATCTAGTCGAGCTTGACAAGAAATGAAATGCATTATTATAATATTTTAATTTCTCGTGTATTTGTGTGCATTATATGGTAGTATGCAACTTGTAACTTGAAAATTAAAGCAGAAAACCCAATGTACTTAAAATTACTGATATCACGACCCTTGAGGTTTATACTCGCACTATATTATATCTTACACCTGCCATTAATTGAGCTGACTGAGATTGATGGTGTCACCAAATGTTATTACAATTACATCCCTCGTATTTCTAAGTATTAAAAATAAGCCAAACTTGATTCATTCTCATAATTTATTGAAAACTGTAGTCACATTGACACACACACACACACACACACACATTAGGTGATGCTGGGCAAGACATTCCAGAAGAAGAAGCTGTTTGCAGAATATGTTTCATTGAGCTAGGAGAAGGTGGTGAGACTCTAAAGATGGAGTGCAGCTGTAAAGGAGAGCTTGCACTTGCTCACAAAGAATGTGCCGTCAAGTGGTTTAGCATAAAAGGCAATCGGACATGTGATGTATGCAAGCAGGATGTTCGTAATCTTCCGGTAACATTACTGAAATTACAAAATCCTCCTAATGTGGTTCGAAGACCGTCTGCTGGATCACAGCAGAGGGAAGTGACTCGTTACAGGCAAGTTCTCTTATTGATGTTAATAATTGTTTTTTTTTTTTTTNCAATTGTTAGGGTTCATCTAAGTATTTGTTGGTGATTTGTTGCTACATTGGTGTTGAGAGCGCAAGCATTATATTATTTTTTTCTATAAAAAATAAAAAATTTATATATGATAGAATTAAGGATTTAAGAAAAGAAGAATTTTAATTATATTGAAAAGGAAATAATTTTAATAGGCGAAGCTTGTCCATGCCTAAATCCGACAAACCTATTCAACATAAGATAACCCTAATTTTCATGCATGTGTGTTCATTAGCCTCATATAGGTTGAGCAATGCTCTTATTTTGTCCTTGGATAGTCTTTGTTCTTTTCCTATGGAAAATATGGTCTAGATGATGATGAAATGTGCTAAGTCTGCGAATTTTCCAAATTTCAGTATGTACCACCAGATGAGAAGGAAATGTAGGAAAAGATACATGCAGGGAAAAGATTGAAAAAATTAATTGTTATAAATTACTAAATTTATGAATATCTTGATTATAAAATTTCTAATTCTTGACAGGGTCTGGCAGGACGTGCCTGTTCTAGTCATGGTCAGCATGCTTGCTTATTTCTGCTTTCTGGAGCAACTTCTGGTAACCGTATATTGCATTATTAATTTAGCATTTTGTCGATAAGTTATTTGTTGGAAAAAGCTTTATTTTTACTCAACATCTTGCTTGTTGTTTAGCACACCATTCTTTAGATTTTATCCCTTATGAGCATTAGTTCATGACAGGTGTCTGACATGGGACCTCGAGCTCTTGCAATCTCTTTGCCTTTTGCTTGTGTCTTAGGTCTTCTTTCATCCATGATAGCTTCCACAATGGGTAAACTTCAACCATCTTCTGCTCATTAACTTTATAATCACTATTTCACTCGAGGGTCTCTTATGCGTGGCCAGGAATGGAGCTAACTAGGGCCTTCATCGAGTTTCTGAAAAAATATTATGTATACCTACCAAAATAGTATTTTGAAAAATATTGGTATTTGTATTGTTGAAAAAATCATTTTTTTACTAAAAGATACAACAAACATATTTATGTAGCTTGTAGAATTCTTTTCTAAACTCTAATTATTATACTAATTTTTCAGTTAATTGCTATACTTTGTTTTGTATATTTCACATAATTCTAGGTACCTTAAAATATTTATAATTTTATATTGTAAAATTCAATTTTTTTTCTTAAATGCATTGTTTGTGAATTTCTGTATTCATTTTTACGAGTGGCTTTTATTCTAATCAAGCTTCTGAGCCAAATGCTTGTTTCTCATGTGAAAATGACAAAAACTCATTGTAAGCCATTCTAATTATTTGTATGTAGTTAGTTTTATTTCATTATTTCTACAAAATTCGTGTCCATCAATGGCAAATACCTACTAATATCCTTTTGTTTATTGTTTTTCGGAGCTAATCTTATCATTAGAATGGTGTTATTTTGATGATTTGCAGTGAGCAAGAGCTACATATGGGCCTATGCTTCTTTCCAGTTCGCAATAGTGATTTTGTTCGCTCACATATTTTATGCAGTTGTAAGAGATGCTTCTGCTTTATTTTTATTCCTCAGTCTATACTTTTCATTTCACATTTGTTTTCATTGTCTTGGAATTTAGGCTCCATCTTATCTACACTGTCCTTTAGGTATAATTACAGTAACCATACTCAAAACTCATAACCTAATTCTACTGAAACTCGTTTCTATTCTCAAAACTACGAGTAGCTTTGCATTATGTAATGCTGAAACAAATTAAATATCAAATTAAACTTCAAGGGTGGTGCTTTTATCACATTTTCAGAGTTGTCTTTGTAAATTTTGCCTTCTTGTGATGATATTCTTATCGTGAATTTGCTGGAAAAAAAAAATGCAGCTGAATGTGAATGCAGTCCTATCCGTGCTGCTTTCTTCTTTCACCGGTTTTGGAATTGCAATCAGCACTAATTCACTTCTAGTCGAATACCTTAGATGGCGGACCACCCGTAATCCACAAATCAACACTGTCACTGGGCAACATAATAGGCACGAGCAAAGGAACCATCACCGGGGCCCACAAAGTGGTCTTAATAATAATCGGGCCCTGCAGCCTTTGGGGGCCCACAGTGTATCACAAGGGCCCAACGGCGAAAATGTGTAGACACGATCTTTTTACACAATTTGAATGGCATTTTCTGGTCATGAGCGATTTTGGGGTATGTATTTGGAGTTCGGTTTGGATGGTAAGAAGTTTGATGATCATCCGGTGGTTATTCAGGGATGAATGGTAGTGGTGATTTTTAGCCATAACAAATGCAGTTGTGGTATTCATGGTAAAAGCGCTCTCCACTTATCTGTGGATGTTCAGAAAGTGACATTGTATAATCTGGCTAAATGGTTAATTAATTAAAATTTGTTGTGATTAGTGCCTCTTATTTTCAATTTTTATGGGATTTTGCTTCATGAAACTTGTTGGGTGGTATTTTGACAAATGAATGAAATTAAGTACACATAAATATACATACGGAATAATAAATGACGAGAAATGAAAGAACACATCAAATTGATATCAGAGTCCAACCAATATAGCATGTGTCTTTGCTAATCTCACGAATAAAATACAACTAGTGTTAACAAACCATTGATATAACTCTGCTGGCGAACCAGAGTTAAGTGCAACTAAATCGAGGAGAGACTTAGACGAGCCGTTAGAAGAGACAGTAGGTTGAAAACAAGAAAAGCTCTCCTCATTTCGTCCTTGTAACTTATAACTTGTAAGTCGTTTTAGTCAACAGAAGTCTAAATGTTCCATGATATTTCTAGTACTTTGCATTGTTTTTCTGAAATTCCTAGTCACGTAGCAAAATTAGACCCTCAAATCCATATAATTGATATTCACTTATCTGTTTTGGGAACACAAAAACCTCAGGTTGCAACACAAATTCAAAGACACTAAATTATCACACTAAATGTTCCCAATACGAGTACAACAATGGTATCAAAATTTTCAAAAGCTCAAATGCAGAGAAGAGGAAAAAGTAGTAGGGCAACCATTTTTCATGTGTAAGTTAGTAAAATTCTCACGGGCTATGAGTAAACCGCATGTTCCTGAGAATCACGCTATTTGCATGCAAAGGGAGTTTTACAACCCTAAAATCACCGCATCATACTTTTTTTAGCCTTAGGTTTTGTTAATGCCTCAATAAGCCTGTACATCCATCTATCCAGCATTCCTGTCCATATATACCAACCAGAAAACATTTTAATTTTGTTTTCAAGTTTGCAGTTTCAACAAATGCAACCCAAAACAAATTTGAGACAGAATCTCATTACATTCCAGCAATTATATACTGAAAGAACAAAACAGACAAGTTTAAGTCAGTTCCTATGGTTAAGCAAATTATTGGTACGGTTGGCAAACTCTTAAAACAAGGGTAAAGAAAAAATAAATAAACAAAATTTTCTCATTCTCAATTTTTTAGGTGGGGGCAGAAAAGGATCAATGTTTGTTTTGTGAATGTGTACAGCCGAAACTATATTAACTCGTTCACAGTGGAAGGCAATAAAAAAGGAAATAGGTTAAACGAACCTGTTAAGGCAAATGTACCACCCAATACTGCACAGAGGCGTGTGATGAAATGGAGAAAACTACGACGTTCTTCTCTAATGGTCACTGTAATAGGTGACAAATCATACAGAAAGTACACAGCTGCATGGACAATGAAAAAGTTATTTCCTAAGAAAAAAAATATTGGTGGAAAAGGGTTATAAAACCTTCATCGGGTAAGGATTAATAGAATCTTACCAGGCCACGCCCTATCCATCTCATTGATAGGAGAGAAATACTCAGTGACAGAGAATTGATTTGTCGGTAAAACATCCTTCGATATATATTTGTATTCAGTCGGCACAATCTAGAGAATAGTTGAACATGAATTTCAAATGACAGCACTGGTTAATATTAGACCAGATAAATATATATAATCAGAAAAAGAAAATGTGGTATAAGCTTCAGAGATTCAAAATGATTCAAAGAACTCGAACCTTGATGTAATACTTGAAAGTTCCACTCGAATCATGCAATATTCGTACTGTGTCATCAAGTGGGTTATGTATCCCAGGATATTTAGGCCCAAACGACAAATCGTGAATTATATGACTCACATTGACATGAGAAGAGCCCTCAAAAATCTGCAGACGACAAAATGGTAAAATATAACATATGACAAGTATTAGGTCAAAAGATACATGAGAGGTTATACATTTAATCTGAATACTCCGAGAAGAAACAATACCAAACACTCCTCCACTGGTTTCACCTCTATAACAAGTTTTAATTTTTTCCAAAATAACTCTTAAGTAGACGTGTTGAGAAGACCCAAATATAGTTTTCGTTTCTCAAATCTTCCAAAGAATTTCTGAAACTGGAATTACAGTTTTACAGCTCAAATTTCAGCAAAAATAATTTGTCACTCTTTTGCCAATCTACGTGTTGGTGTTGTTAAGTATCTTTAATCAGATAAATTGAGCTCCAGAGGTTTGCCAATGCTTTCCAAATTTTCTTGATTTCATGGTGGTAAAAACCAACTAAACCAAAGATCTCAGAACTTTCTGAACTGTCACACTGTGGCAACAACTCTGTTTGCATGAACTCAAATTCAAGCTGGAACACTTTCTGAATTTCGTGAAAGATTAAAAATGAAAATAGAAATTAGAAAGAAAATGGAGAGTAATTCAACACGCTAAAAAAATTATCCAAACTCACGGCACTCTTGTAGGATCAATTTAGCACTTATGCTGCAGAAAACCAGTGTTATCAATGGTGGATGGTGGAAAGCCAAAAAATCGCCATACCTCTAAGGCAGATGGTGTGGCGGAAAATGAATGAAGTCAAACCAGAACCAAAATTATATATTTTTATCCATATCTACACGTATATATACACACATATGCATATATGTAGAACACCATAACACCTTATGACATATCAATAACTAAAAAGAAGCACTAGTTATTCCCCCTTCACCCTGTTTGTCTCTTTCGTTACGTGCATGGCAGAATCCACACAATGTCACTTTTATTACTAGACTTTTGTTCTTTTCTATTTATTTTATGCATGAAATTTGGATAAATAAAGTGACACTGGGCCACCCTAACTGATTCCCGAGAAAAGCATAAAATGCCCACTATTCAATTGATGGCTGCCATGACAGCCGCACTGCTATGGTCTTGGCGGCCCCCATGGCAAGCCCACAATGAGGCAGCCCATAAATGGCAGATTGGCCAAAAAACCGCTACATTATGCCGACATGGTGAAAATTTGACAACACTGCAGAAAATAATCTGACTACACCACCAAAAAAGAGGGGCAGAGCAAAGAAGTTCTTGGTACAAGTAAAAGTGATAAAGACAAGGGAAGACAACGTCTTTAATGCGGAATATGAGAATTTCATGCTACTGAAGGACACCCAGATCAGATTCATAATACTGCACAAACAACATAATCTACTTGATGAATACATCAAAATGAAATACAAGAAACCAGGGAGAAAAAGTATCACCAAAACTCTTAATTTGCGCATTGAATTTTTTTTTTATTCAGAAATCTAACGTCGATGAGCGCGCATAAATGCCATAAAATATGACTAGACTTCACAATAAAATTGATTTATTTAAGAAAATGTATGAAGAAAATGTTTGAGTAAGTTCTAAGTTGTTGATCAGAAAATATTATCTTTTTATAAAATAATATAGGATAAATAATGAAGTTTTGAGTTAATTAGATATCTGACCATTTGAGCCACAAAAATATTCAATCCATGAACCGAGATATGAAAGTTCCCGGCAACCCTTTGCACATCTAAAAGGCCATACACCTGCAACAACAATTAAATGAAACATCAAAGAGATGGAAAGCAGCTACAACTGTATTAACATGAATGTATGTCAACTTGGAGGGAGACATGAATCTGCGCAGCCGTAAAGTCGATCAGTCTATGAGGAAATCTAGAAGTAATTCCTATATGTTGGAGAAAGAATGGATGCCGCCACGACTGTTGGTCGTGAGTACACTTCCAGAAAAACGAGATTAGTACAAATGGGCCTTGTACAAGTCAATCCATAAATATGGAGGAAAATTTGGAGGCTTTTATGACTCACATTCTATCTTTGGTGATATGGACACGCCACTGAAATCTGAATCTTTTCTTTTACCAGTAATTGATATTGTGCATATTTTGATATTATGTTGAAATTTTAATTCTTCCAATATCTACATACGAAATGACCCAGCTAAGCTTGATTCAGCAGCAGCAACCAGCTTTATTATTTAATCTGATTATTTATGGTTGGCCCGAAAAAGAATTTGAAAGATGATGAAAATCATATAAAAGAGGGTGAAACGAGTGGAACAAAGACAAATTTGTTTAGATTGGGCTTGTTGTTATGTTTCCATTTTGCTAGGAAGCACTCTGCAGTCCTTCATAATATGAGTAATATTTGGCTTATATGCTTTCCAGATGTAATACCATTGATTTGAGACTCGTTGGATGACAAATTCATAAGTAACGTTTCTACGAAGATGTCTCAATTTATCAAGTTTGAGAGTGGTTTATGCAAAAACGATAAGGATTCCAATATCGACTGTTGTTGACTGATTACTACATTACAAAAGTTAAAAAATGTTCCATTGTCAAAAAGAAGCTTTAAGGTAAAGACAAAATACTACATTTACCAAGTATTATGAAGGCTCATTAAATTTCTTTGAGGTCTTTCAGCCATAGATGTGTTGGAACAATATGCTTAGGATACTCATTCGACATATTGTGATACCAGTATTTTAATGTTGGTGATTTTGACCACATTCCCCAGTTGCTGTGGCGAGTCTGTAAGGGCTAACTTCCTTCGAAGTAAAAGGATTCAACATTATGCTAATTGCGGTTTATGAGAATGGAAAAACAAGTCAGACTACCTGCTTTTTGTGTCTATGTATGTGCGTTTTCTATAAGGCTACTCATTTTCTGTCGTTATTAGCATATATTCGTAGGTTGTAGGTTGTGGCTACTTCTAAATGCTGAAAACAAAATCAGTAGTCCTTGTCCAAATTGCAAAAGCCAAAAAAGGAAAAATAAAAATAAAAAATTGATAGTCTAATTTGTTTTCCATTCCCATAACTAAAAAGCAACATTACAGTATCCCCAAAAAAAATAGGCGAAGACGAGCCCTCAATAGACCCGCCACAACAGCCCAATAATTCAATATTTGACTAAATTGTTCAGATATAGTATTCCAAATCTTACCAACTTCATAGTTTGTTGGATGTATACAAATTCACGAATTTGTTTAAATGATTAGCAAACCTTTCATGAATCTACAAGAATAATACGTCAATTAATAATTTTTTGTTTCCATTAAGTTTGCTTTTGGTACAAGATTTTTATTTCTCTATGTTTTTTTCTTTTTTACTTTTATGTTTGATAGAACTTCGGTAAGCCGAAAACCGAACCGAGAAAAAAGGTTCGGTTTATACCAAGCAATTTGGTTCAATGGTTGGCTTGACCCAAAGACCAAACCAACGACATGTGCTCCTACTTTACAATTCAAGAGAAATTACTTCTAGATTTCCTTGTTAAATAATAGATCTCACGGCCATGCAAATTGAAGTCTTTCCCCTCCATATCTGCGGATACATGATAATACACTTGCTGGGAAAAAAGAAAAAAGAAAAAAGAAAGAAAGCTAGAAAGAAATAAGTCCATACCCGACAACCTTCTTCATTAGCCAGTGCATGCTTCACCTTCTTAATCATATTTTCGGCTTCTTCATCAAGATTGTGGAGTTTAACTTTGTGATCAGACTCCTCATGATCTTTGTGGTCATCTGAGCACAATTTTAACCAAATTCTGTTAGAAGAATATTTTATGCCTGCCAAAATGCTTTACAGAATTTACCAAAATATAAGATCTGCATAGTTAATCGTGTCTACAACCGACAACAACGACATGACCTACTAGCTATGGTGGCTAACTCACAAGCATCTTAAAAAAATAAAATAAACATGCTATGGTAAACTACATAACAATGTCGAGATCAATGCAATTGACTTTGGTAAACAACATAACATTGAATACTAGAGAGATCAGTACAATTGACTTTGTCAATGACATGCTATATATTTGTATTGTAAAATAAAAAAATAAAAATAAAACTACCAAACAAATTTCAAATGAAGTCTCAAATGAGCTAACCGTGTCCATGAGCAGCATGGTCCTTCTCCACCAGGTCTGACAGATACTCCGTGCCAGTGATATGGCCATCCTTATTCAAGCGGAGCTGAAGAAACAATTTCATTATCATACTCACAACTACACAAGTCAAAAATCACAACACACACTAGCACGCGTGCCCACACACAGAGAGAGAGAGAGAGAGAGAGAGAGAGAGCTTCTAATCTATTGCTTACAAAAACAACACTGGCCTCATGTATTGTCAATGTCAACCATTTTGTTTGCATATACTAGGAAACTACAAGGAAGTCTGCCAGAAATAAGATAGATACGTCGAAACAAATACACCCTACCTTCCATATATTTGTGTCGAGATCAACTTCATGCTTCCCTGACATATCAATCGCATCCACGCTTAAAACTGCAAAAGCACAAGAAATAAAAAACATGTCAAAATTGAAATTAATTCTGAATTCCAGAACTACGAATGAGACGATATTACTGAAGGAGAGGCCAAAACAATTCTCAAAAGGTCCAACCATCACAAGGAAGAGAGGGGAATGTCATATTAATATGGATGGGAAGTGTTTCTCCACGTTTTGAATCAACCGCCATCTGCCACGGATTACAAAGTCCAATTAAGAACCACCAAATACGTACTCGGCTAAACTAGAAAAATGATACATGTCCAGAAAGAAAAGGTAAAAAGAATAAACTACTGAAAGGAATTTTAAGAAGAAAAACTAACCTCGTGTACAGTGTATGTTGAAAGATAATAAGACAACTCATGCAAGAACAAGGTCGCCATGATTACCAGGCCAACAATAGAAACTAGTAAGAAGCATGAAAAGTTCTAAAATTAGTTGGTGCTATGCATCATTATGTTCTCTAGCAGTTCAGTTAACTAAGATCATAGCACACCACTTTTGTCTTGATTGCATAACATACAATGTCATATCCACAACAACCAAATTAGGCCCAAAGGGCTTCACAGGGGAAGGAAAATGAAGAGTAAACCTAAGCAACTATCAGAGCTCAAGTTATAAGCTAAATTGCAATTTTCTTTACCTCATTCTTAACATACAAGTTGAGATGTTCTTCAACCACTTGATCACCACATAACTAAATTAATCAGCATGAATAAAATTACTCACGACTCCCAAAGATAAA
>BKCP01005417.1:418181-428603 GCA_008636005.1 Striga asiatica | reverse complement strand
AAGCTGAGACCTTAACATTACCAAGCAAAGACCACTAAAACACCAAAACAAACCCACAACAAAAATCACAAGGAACCAGAGACTACATCAACTGACCCACTACACAAACTAACCAACTAAGCAAAGAGAAACCTCGTGGTGTTGAAGGTGAGTGTCCACTGAAACCAGAAAAGAACCTAGACCCCCTCTCCTCCAGTCTCACCGGTTTTTGCTTAGCTAAGAATAAAACTCCTTCCAATCTTTGTCTGCTGCTTTAACCACTTGATGCACTGGTAGCCACTCCTCCTCAAAGACCCAAAGATTGCGGGGCTTCCACAACCACCACAAGATGTATGTGGTTAGTTGTATTCTAGCTTCATCAACTTCTTTATGATCAATTGAGCACACAGATCCCACTAAACTCTGAAGTTGTTGGTGCTTTCAAATACATCCATATGTGTATATATGCATTTTTTATGTTTTTATTCTTATAAAACTAGAGGAAAGAGAAAATAAGAGAATGCATTTTCTTGGTATATTTTTTATTATAAAAGCATGAAAATATTTTTGATGGCACCGATCATAATAATATAGTTACAACAAGAGCGAAATAGTCATTCACGCATAATTAAATACGGTGGTTGAGATCTTCATAACACTCCTTTATTTTTGTTATTCCTTCCCGGAGAGATAGATTCATTAATAAAATCATTATTTTTCAACCCGGCCCGACCCAGAGCCGGAACTGGTCCGTGTGGGTGGTTTGGAGCGAGTGACAAAGGGACTCGGTCAAAACACGGTCAACTCGGCCTTGACCCTGTTGACTTGAGTATCGACCTGGTTGGGTCAACCGGTTGACCTGGTCAATATAAATCATTTTTTTTTTGTTTTTTAAAAGTAATTTTTATTTTGAAAATAAAAATGTATATATATTTACATGCTAAATATTTATTATGAGTTACACTACTAATAACACTTTGATGTTAAAATTTTATATACAAAATATTTATTGTTGTTACTGTTATATGTAGTTATATGATAGAAATACTAATTAAATAATTTTAAAAATTTTAAAAATAATTATCCGGTTCAGCATTTGACACGGCGACCTGGTAATTGAACCGGCGACCCGCAGACCTGTCTGGGTCAATTCCTGGCCCAAATTTAAAAATTATGATAAAAACACATAATTACAAGCGGCTAACCAGCCGAAATAAGGAGGTCTACCTTGCCTATCAAAGGTAGCCTAAATACCAGAACACAATATGAAAACTAAAAAACTGCCACATGTGGACAATACACACTCCCAAATGGAAGAATACATGCTCCTAAAGTGGAGAATAAAAATGACAACATACACTTACAAAACAACACAACAAATAACTACAAAAAAACCAGTTGCCCGAAGGCTCAGCTGGTTTGGAAGCTAGCTCCTCTTAACTAGGATGGACTAAACTCATAAACTCATAGCTTTAAAGGATGGTGGACTAAGTTGTGCTCCCTCAACAAAATTGCAACTTCTGAAGCAAGATTCCAACTCTCAACCTATATGTTATGGTGGATGTGGAAAACCAGAAACCTTTGGCTCTTCTAAAACACATGGAGAAATGAAAAATCCATTGTGGATGTTGTTGTTTCAGAATGGACTGAATTATGCTGTTTGAGTTAAACTCTCCTTTTCCTTAGCTGTCTTTTGGCTGTGTTTCTCTGTTGGCTTTCTTTCTATTTTTGGTAGCTGGTTTTTTCTTAGATTCTATTTGTTTTTTATGGGGTACCTGCTAAACCCTTTGGTGCATGGTAGTTAGTATAGTTGTTAGGCTCTACACGTTATGGGTTTGAAGTGGCCGGGAAGATCTGGATTTTGGTTGTCTGTGCACTAGTGAACTAGCCACTGCCAAAACCTTAGTCTCCAACTTCTCTTTTTAAAAGGACAATCAATAGTGTTCCCACTTCCTCTCCTCGGTGACTCGAATCCATGACTTATCGGTCATAGGTAAAGCGTCTTACCATCAAGCAACACTTCGTTGTCCTTAGTCTCCAACTTCTTTTAGTTTTCTTTTTTTAGGGCACATGTTGTCTAGTGTGTTTCCTCCCTTTCTTCCTCTTGGAAGTAGATTTGAGCTAGTTAGCTCACGGACTTAGTACATATTTGCGTTGAAAGTTATACATTCTATGATTTTGAAAAAAAAAAATTTTGAAAAACCTTTAGGGCATGCTTGTTTATAATTTTTTTTGGTTTTGATTGAGTTTTTTGGTTAACCATAGTTAGTTTTGAAAAAGTTGAATGAGTTAAGTTAGAGTGAGATTTTGAGTTTGTATTAAAATGATAGTTAATATAAAATAATTAAAATTGTTTTGATGTAAAAGTAGAAAAGTGTCACGTTCAAGCTTGGATTTTTGTCTTTTTCTATATTTTTTTGGGATTTTTTTGATGAGGAAAGAGAAGAGAGTAAGAGAAGGGGAAGGAGTAGAGAAAATGCAGAGAGAGAGAGAATAATTTGGCATAACAAACTGCCATTTTCTCCATTCATTTCAGATATTTAATGTTGTTTTGGCCCCCATGGCCCACTCTTTTCACTCACATGGGTAAAACACACTACCACATGCATAACAAACTCTAACAATAATAAAATAAAAGAAAAATACATAATTCTCCTATTAATAAGCATTCGCCACTTGTACAACGGATCTTCCTTCTTTTCAGACGCAATCAATGGCCTTTGTGGCTCCACGTGTCATCTCCTTGAAGCCTCTCCTTGCCTTAGCCAAAACTCGATCGCTTGTCTGAATCTCAACCATTTCCCTTTCTTCAACCTTCGTTCCCATTTCCTCTTTCTCTCCATTCACAATTTCCTGCAAGTCCATGACATTTCTTCCCCAATTTTTGGATCCTTCTCCCCAAGGATCAAAATCCCTAAATTTCTTCAGTATGAACTTATCGTCTTTCCAGGAATTGATCCCTAGGGTTTTGTCCCCCCAAGCCACTAAGATCTGTGTTATTTCTTCTCGCCTTCGCTGTATACTACGCCTTCCCAAGACCTCAGTGGGCTCTGCTTTGAAAAGACCATCATCTCCAACAGTCGGCAATTGACTTGCAGATAAGTCCTTTTCCCCCATTTTCTTCTTTAGCAAAGACACATGGAATACAAGGTGAACTTTTGACCCCTCTGGTAGGTCTAGCTTGTAAGCTACCTTACCAATTTTCTCAACAATTCTGTAGGGTCCAAAGAAACGAGAGCTTAACTTGAGATTCTTCCTCATTTGCACTGAGTTCTGTCTATAGGGCTGCAATTTCAGGTAAAGCCATTCTCCCACTGCAAACTCCCTTTCTGTTCTGTTCTTGTCAGCACAAGTTTTCATCCTATATTGAGCTGTTAATAGGTTCTCCCTTAGTCCTTGCATCATTAGCTGCCTCTTTAGCAAAAACTCCTTAGCATCATAGTTTTGGGAGTCCAAGTAGGCCTTCATAGATAAGGATGTAGGTGAGTAACCATAGAGAGCTTCAAAAAGGGTAGATTTTAGACTAGTGTGGTGATTGGTATTCTACCAATATTCTGCTACGGTCAACCAGTTGTTCCACTTCTTAGGTGAGTGATGAATCATGCATCTAAGATAAGTCTCTAGGCATTGATTAAGTCTCTCAGTTTCAGTCTGAGGGTGGTAGGAAGAAGAGAAACTCAATGTGATGCCTATCATCTTAAAAAGCTCCTTCCAAAACAAGCTGGTAAAGATCTTGTCCCTTTCAGTCACAATACAAGCAGGCATGCCATGTAATTTGTAAATGTTGTCCATAAAAACCTTTGCCACTGTGGAAGCTGTATAGGGATGAGCAAGGGCCATAAAGTGCCCATACTTTGTCAACCTGTCAACCACCACCAATATAGTGTCTTTCCCTCCTGACTTAGGTAAACCTTCAATGAAGTCCATGGAGATATGGGTCCATGGTTCATTAGGTATGGTAAAGGTTGCAGTAGCTCTGGTGTAGGATCATGGTCTGATTTGTTTGTCCTACACATATCACACTTGTGCAGAAATTCAGTCACATCTCCTTTCATTTTAGGCTATTGAAAAACCCTTTTTAGCCTCATGTAGGTTCCCTGTATGCCAGAGTGCCCTCCATATGAAGAATCATGCATTGCAGAGATTAAATTCTGTCTGAGTTCTGAGTTGTTTCCTATGGAAAACCTGCCTTTATATCTGATGATCTCTCCTTGTAGTGAGTAATGAGGGTCTGCTCCAGGTGTTAGAATGAGTTTCTCCCTTACCTCTTTTAGGAGAGGATCCCCATCATAGCTTTCCACCACTTCTTGCACCCACTTAGGCACAACTAAGGACATGGCTGCACATTCTGATGTTCCCATTTGAACCCTTGACAAAGCATCAGTTGCCTTGTTATCCTTCCTTTTTCTGTATTGGATTTCATAATCCAATCCCAATATTTAATAATGCCCTTCTGCTGCCAGGTTGAAGCTACCTTTTGATCTAAAAGGTACTTCAATGATTGTTGGTCTGTCCTAATAATGGATTTGTGGCCTTGCAAGTAGCATCTCCATTTCTGAATTGCCAATAGAACAGCAAGGAACTCCTTCTCATAGACTGATAGTGCTTGATTCTTAGGGCACAATGCTTTGCTGAGAAAAGCAATAGGTTTTCCTCCTTGCATCAACACAACACCAATCCCATAGCCACTTCAATCTGTCTCTATGAAAAATTGGAGAGAAAAGTCAGGAAGTGACAGTACCGATGCTGACACCATGGCCTTTTTTAATATGTTGAATGCTTTCTCAGCCTTCTGGTTCCACATAAACTGATCCTTTTTTAACAAAGTGGTGAGAGGTTTACTGATTTCCCCATTCCCCTTGATAAACCTTCTGTAATCGCCAGTTAAGCCTAAGAATCCTCTGAGTTGTTTCATAGTAGTAGGTGTAGGCCACAACACCATACTTTCCACCTTCTTAGGATCAGTAGCTACTCCTTTTGCAGAGATAATGTGTCCCAAGTATTCCACACTCTTGTCCCCAAAACTGCATTTGCTCTGCTTTGCATAAAGTGAATTCTCTCTTAATAACTGCAAGACAACCCTGAGATGGTTCAAATGCTCTTCCTCATTTTTACTGTAAACCAGTATGTCATCAAAGAAAACTAGGGTGAATTTTCTTAGGCAGTCCTTGAAAACCTGGTTCATTAGAGATTGGAAGGTTGATGGGGCATTGCAAAGCCCAAATGGCATCACTAGAAACTCATAGTGACCACTGTGAGTTCTAAATGCTGTTAGGTATCTATGCTCCTCCTTCATTAATATTTGAAAATAGCCTGACCTTAAGTCAATTTTGGAAAAACATGTGGCACCATGTAGTTCATCTAACAGCTCCTCAATCACAGGTATATGATAATCATGTTTAATGGTTAACCCAGTAAGATACCTGTAATCTATGCATAGCCTCCAGGTGTCATCCTTTTTCTTTACTAAGAGTACTGGTGAAGCAAATGGAGACTTACTGTTTCGGATGATTCCTGATTTCATCATTTCTTCAACAATTCCTTCTATCACATTCTTTTGATCATGTGACACCTTGTAGGGGTACTGTTGATTTTGCAAACTGTCCGGTTTAAGTAGGATTTGGTGTTCAATCCCCCTCTCTGGTGGAAGGCCTTGAGGTTCTAGGAACACATCTTGATATTCCTTCAATAGCAAAGACAATGATCCTTCCTTAACCTTGTCAGTAGGCTCAATAGATAGAATGTACACTTCCTCTATCTGATCTGCTTCTTCACAACTCATCATATTGAACAAGGTGTGCTCTGAAATAAGATGGCATTCAACCCCTTGAGTCAAGGCTTGCAGCTTAAGCCTTCTCCCTTGAATGTTGATGGTCACAGTCATGGATTCATAGTCAAGTTCAATAGGAGTAAAAGATTTGAGCCAGTCACCCCCTAGGATTAAATCACTACCCTCATTCTGCAAAACTCTCAATGAGTAGATCATAGTTTGCCCTTGCATCTCCCAAGTGAAATCCTTTGCCACATAATTGCTTATTAGTTTCTGACCATTTGCCACCCTTACCATCAATGGTTTAGCTGGTTGAAGTTCACAACCTAGGAGTTGTGCTGTGGACTCCCTTATAAAGCTAAGGGTGCTCCCAGTGTCCACTAGTATGTGTAATTTATTCTCCCCAGAATATCCATGAAACCTCAGAGTGGTAAGACCAGCTTCCCCCACCAATGAATTTAAGGAAATGTGGGTTTCCCCAAAAGTGTTGTCCTCAATCTCCACATTTAAATGGTCACCCCCCTCTGCTTGTAAGAAAGCCAATTCTTCATCTTCAGTCATGATCATATAATTAATCCTCTGCTTGCACCTATGGTCTGGGACAAATTTTTCATCACAGTTGTAGCATAGGCCTCTTTCCCTCCTAGCTGCCATTTCTGATGTGGTGAGGAGTTTGGTTTAGTTTCTTGGGTTTTGGTTTTGAGGGGTTCTGTATGTGGGTGGTTGATTTCTGACAGGGTTGGTATGTGATGGCTGGGTAAAAGGTTTTTTATATTCCTTTATTTTCTTGGTGATAGCTTCAAGGGTTAGCAATTGTTTGTGGCCAAGTTCAATTGTTTGCTGCAGGGTTTTTGGGTTAAACATGTGAACAAAGGCTTGCAACTCCTCAGTAAGACCACTGATAAAACTGGCAATGAAATAATCTTCAGTGAATTCACCATGACTCATCAACAGCATGCATGATTTTAGTTCCTCAAACTTTTCCACATAATCAGTATAGGTCCCTGTGTGCCTAAGCTTGTTAAATTCAGTTATGATTTTACTTTCCTTTAATTCCTCAAACCTTGCTGAAATGAGTTTCACAAATTGTGTCCACTCCCATTCAATGTGTTTGGTGCTCAGTTTCTGAAACCATGTAGCTGCTTTGCCTTCTAGATGCATTGAAGCTAGTGTGACCTTATGTGTTTCTGATATGTTTGGGACAAGTCTGAAATAGCTGTTGCACTTGAGAATCCAGGCTCTAGGGTTGGAACCATCAAATTTTGGAAAATCAATTTTGGGTAGAGGGCTGGTGAATTGATTGTTCTGTGGTGTTGTGTTTTGGATTTCATTGCTTCTGCTTTTACCAGAACTTTGGTACTGCCCAAAGTATAAATTCGGGTTACCTAGTATGGAATTCTCCTCATTCTGAGATCTGTCATTGTTTGTGTTTGTGTTGAGCAGCTGAAGTTGGATGGAAGCTAGTGTGTTTGCCATGTGCTCCAGCTTGCTGTTGACATCCGATTTTTGTTCCTTCAGCTCCATGTTGAGGCCCTCAATGATATGCTTCACATCAGAGGTAATGGACTCCATCTTTTCTTGGAGCTTAATTTCTGTAGCTTCTCTTTTTAATGCCTCATTTTGCAGTGATTGATCGATCCTCTTTTGAGCTTCTTGCAGCTCTTTCAGTCTTGTTCCTTCTGCCATCTTCCAAGGAAGGCTGACTTTGGATACCAAATGTCACGTTCAAGCTTGAATTTTTGTATTTTTCTGTATTTTTTGGGATTTTTTTGATGAGGAAAGAGAAGAGAGTAAGAGAGAAGGAAGGAGTGGAGAAAATGCAGAGAGAGAGAGAGAGAGAGAGAGAGAGAGAGAGAGAGAGAGAATAATTTGGCATAACAAACTGCCATTTTCTCCATTCATTTCAGATATTTAATGTTGTTTTGGCCCCCATGGCCCGCTCTTTTCACTCACATGGGTAAAACACACTACCATATGCGTAACAAACTCTAACAATAACAAAATAAAAGAAAAATACATAATTCTCCTATTAATAAGCATCCGCCACTTGTACAACGGATCTTCCTTCTTTTCAGACGCAATCAACAGCCTTTGTGGCTCCACGTGTCATCTCCTCGAAGCCTCTCCTTGCCTTAGCCAAAACTCGATCGCTTGTCTGAATCTCAACCATTTCCCTTTCTTCAACCTTCGTTTCCATTTTCTCTTTCTCTCCATTCACAATTTCCTGCAAGTCCATGACAAAAAGTGGTGATTAAAAGTGATGGATAGTAAAATTATGTGAGTGAATGAATAATGAATTAAAGTTGATGTGATGTGTATGAATGATTGATTTATATTGTTTGATTATATTAATAATATTAAATATAATGAAATTAAATTAAATTTGAGTTAGATTTGTGTTAGAGATTGATTTTGTTGGGAAAAAGTTATAACATGCACCCTCTTAGCAGTGACATGTTAAAAGTTGTTGCTTGGTTGGTTGGTTTACGCGTAATATATCTGTTTGTGAGTCAGAAAATAAATATATGTATCAAGAATTAGCAAATCAGGAATAAACACCTCAACACACACCTCTGTACATAGATGGAGTTGGCAATCATCTGAAACATTTGTCATCGTCTGTAATAGGTAATCACCTCCGCCATAATAACTCCTGTTAGCAGGCGGAGTCTCCCGCCGCTGCCGTGTGAAAATTCTTCAAGCGGGTTTGCGTTTTTGAACATAAAAACATTAGTGCAGAGAGTGAAGAAAAGCAAAAGAAAATGGAATATGTCCAAAAGGTGGTGGAGTATTATTATAATTAACCAACCCCATTTTTCCTCAGCGCACTCCATTGTACAGCTGCTTTCAAAATCTCAGTGCGCTATTTCACTTTCCACTTTACGAAAAAACTAATCCCCCAACACCACTTGTGAAATCCCCCCAAGTTTTCTACTGTTCAATTCGAATTTTTTATTGCTTTTGTGAAACCCTTTTCCTAAGAATTGGCTACTTGCTTGTCCCCTTATCCCCGAAAGGATTCATTAACTATTAAAAAAATCGGATTTGCTCCTTCTGATGGTTAAAAGGTTTGGATTGCAAACTGTTGTTAGTTCTCTTTGCGATATGCTCGAGAGCATGCGCTTTCTGTTGTGAGCAGTAAAAATGGTGGTGAGGAAGGTGGGGAAGTATGAGGTGGGGAGGACGATTGGGGAAGGGACGTTTGCGAAGGTGAAGTTTGCGCAAAATACGGAGACGGGTGAGAGTGTCGCCATGAAAGTCCTCGATCGATCCACCATTATTAAGCACAAGATGGTCGATCAGGTTCGCTTCTGATTTCTGAGCTTGACTTTGATGGTGGAAAATATGTGTGTCATTTGAATTTTCTGTGAGAAATGTATGAGCGTATGTTTTTATTTATTTTGTTTTATTAGTGCAACTTACTATTTTTGGCTGGATTTTAAGGTGCGGAAGATGGGTTTGATTGAGTTGATCTAAATGAAATTTTGTTCTGATTTTTTTTTTCTCCCAAATAAACAATCTATTTCTCTCCTGTTTTTTTGTAGTATTTTTAGTACATTATTTTTTTTTTCAAAACAGAACATGGGAGTTTTAGTGAACATATATGATGATGGCTGAAAGCACAAGAATATTCATTTAGAGGTTTTATGCTGTTCTATGTAAATTTTAATCAACAGTATATGAGATTATATTGCAATAAATTAGTGCGATCCAAATCAGCTGTTTGAAGATAGTTGTTTTCCGAACTACGTCAGTTAAAAGATCGTAACTGTATATCTGGTAAAAACCATGTTGGAGAACTTTTACGCTGAATAATTTGTTGTCATTTTTATCTTGCAGATAAAGAGGGAGATATCCATTATGAAACGTGTTCGACATCCATATGTTGTCCGTTTGCATGAGGTGAGGCTCCAAATCAAGACTATATGCTTTGTGTGTTTTGCTAATGATATCTGGTCTTGATTTTATTTTTTTCTTTTTATGTGTCAATTGCCTCAAAATATTTGCCGTTAGGTTATTGCAAGCCGCACAAAGATCTACATCATATTGGAATTCATCACAGGTGGTGAATTGTTTGATAAAATTGTGAGTATCATTGCTAAGATAACTTGCTCTTTTGTGAAAGAATTTTGTGAATGATCAGAAGCCTAGTTTTGTTAGATATGATTAATAAATGTCTTGGCAGGTTCACCATGGCCGGCTTAGTGAATCTGAGTCGAGAAGATACTTTCAGCAGCTTATTGATGGTGTTGATTATTGCCACAGTAAGGGAGTCTATCACAGAGATTTAAAGGTGTTCCTTTTTGGCTTTTTTGTTTGTTTGTCTTTTTAACTTTATACATTGTATTTATTTCGGATTAATACAAAATCCTACTATTGAGGTTTTCCCTTATTGGAGAAAAATAATTCCAGTTTTATGTTGCATATTTTCCTTTTCCTGTTTTTCGCCCTCAGTTGAGGTAAACCTCAGGCGTGCTTTATGTAATTATCTCATAGTTATTCCTGAGCTGTATGTTTAATGTCTTACTTTCTTGCAGCCTGAAAATCTATTGCTTGATTCCCAAGGAAATCTTAAAATCTCTGATTTTGGGCTTAGTGCATTTCCTGGAGAAGTAAGATCATGTTTAAAAATTGTCAATTATTCCATCATATAAACGGTGTGTCCATGATTT